>APFE030628015.1:41972-140447 GCA_000404065.3 Pinus taeda | reverse complement strand
GGGGGGGGCTTCTGCCCCCCCTGTGACTCCCCCGCTATGCAATCGGCGCAACAAAGGGGGGGCTCTGCCCCCCCTCTAACCCCCCGGTTCACTACGTAGGTTAGTCATGGAAAGAGTATAACACAAACCAACAAACCACACACAGAAAGAATAATAACTTTTCTAGAGAAATTAATAAGAATTTCCACCATCAACAGGGAATTGCTGTATAATAAAAATAAAATCGAGATTTTGTATTCATAGAAATACCGAACAATAATTCAAAGTTTAACGGAGAGAATCCTTGAAAATATACAAAAACTATGGTTTTTTATGTTGTGTAGAAAAATACTAAGGATATTAAATGATTATAGAAACCCCATGCAAGATGAACACTAGACTTGCCTTATCAACTACAACCCAGAAGTGGGTGCGGCCTCAGCTGCTCTTAAACCTTGCATGCACCTAGATAATTTACATTTTGTCCAAAAGTAAATAACCCAACATGGGATTAACAAGGAGCATTGTGCACAACTTGATGCAGGTGATTCCATATGACTAGAGCTTTAAGCATGACAACACTATGGAGTGATACATCCTCAGGTAGAAAGGACTCAACCCTCAAAGTAAAAGACAAAACAGGATCCATTCGAGCTTACCCAGTTAGCCAATAGATGCTCAAGCCCTATGTGGATGGGAGTGTAACACTTTGAAAGACACCTCAAAGGTGCGGCCCTATCCATATTCCAAACCTACAGATGGCAAACAATTCAGAAAAATTAGTATAGCAAAACTTGGACATACTTTCTGAGTTAACTGAAAAGGAACAATGGCAGATGCAAACCACTTCACCTGAGCCTCTGTAAAATGGATTTTGAACATGAGCACGAACCCTTCGACCATGACCTAGAACGAACTTGTTGCATCATGTGACAAGTTTGCAGAGCAAGCCATCCACCATGGCAGGAGAGAAGAGCTTAGTGCGAAGGAGGAAAGAGCAAAATGAACCAAGGAACCTGACCCAGAGGATAGTAAAACCCTCCAAATTACCCAGATCCGTTGGATTAGGGTCGCGAAATCTCCACTGTAAATGCAATGAAGGATCCCGACAAACACTGGCAACTGTGTTGTGTGCATTAACACCATATGACAAGTTGTGTAAATGCCGAGCATACCAAAGGTGAGGTGAGCTCGAGGCGAGTGCTAGAATCTAAGTTGGAGGGACAGGTCAATTAGTCCAAGATGGATAAGGAATTGTCCTCCATATATAGAATATCAACATCATAGCATATTAATAATTTGTGACCAAACCCTTTGACTTATGACAGTACTGCGATGTTTTAATAATTGGTTAAGTTAATGACCTTAGTTGGTTTATGCATAAATTTAAATTATAATTATCATTGTCTAGTAAGGGGAAACATATGTGAGTAAATAGTGTTAAGTAATTTTTTTTTTTATGTTGCAAGTAGGTGTTAGAAAATTATATATTACAAAGCAATGGAACACATAAAATATTGTAGAAATATAAACACAGAAGATGCATAAAACAAGAGAGACATAGATATACGTGGTTTACCTAGTTTGGGCTACATCCACCCCGAACAGCCAGTCCTTCCTTTCTATTACCCAACAGAATGAAGAGACACAACCTATAGCAAATCCATTGTAATATCCTTTGTTTTCTCTCACAGTCTCACCTCTCTGTTTCTCACTCACACACACACACAGAATACACATCTATTACACAGCCTCAAATACAATGCCCTCATACAAAGAGAGGGGTTGCCTTCTAGGGAAAAAAACCCTAAACATAAGTTATACCATCAGATCATCTGCCTAATGAACGACCCAGATTGACTAGAAATTACTATACTTTTATAGAGAAAATTTACATCTATTTTTAGCTTCAGGGCTGCTGCCCCCGAGCCCCTGTCGGGGGACCGCTGGCCCCTGGACCCCCCAGCCGAGGGGGATCGACCCCCCCCGGACCCCCGCGGGGGGGACAAGTCCCCCCCGCGTGGAGGGGTGTACAAACTTCCTGGGGTATACATCCGGCTGAAACAAAGACCTCTGAACAATCATGCTCCACACACAACAGTAGGGATATGACATGTGGTATTAGAGCCCAGTTTACAAAGTTATGGCCTCTGGGAAATTTGGTCAAACTAATATTATGTCCTGATGTCTCTTGATTAATGTTAACTCACTGATATGTGGAGTACTGATCTGAATTGGATCCTTAAACATTTCTCATGATTGTTTCAAAATTATGTCAGATCAAATCTTATGAATAACAAGTATCAGAAATGAGCTATAGACAATGGCAATTGTGACCTGCATGGAACAACGAGGACCCTTGGTCAAAGCGCGTTGACTGTTGGCCCATGGAGACCATGCATGGACGCAAATTGGCAATTGGAAGCCCAGATCCAGAAACAGAGGCAGTTTCTGATATCCACTAGAGATCAAAGCACTAATTGTGTATCGCAAGACAAAACCCTCATAGAAGGAAAGCCTCGAGTGCTCGGTCACGAGTGAAAACAAGAAACCGTGCATAAAATGTTAGAAGGTGGGTCCCGCACCCAAAATTGGCATGATGTCATGTGCACTTCGAGTGGTAAGCAGGTTTGGCGAAGTTCAGTTTGACGCCATACACCGGGCGGCACGTGTCAAGCAGATGAGAGATAAAACTACTTACATCGCGTGAGTGATGATCCAACAACTTACCTGCACGATATAGACGAAGATCGTAGGATCTGGAAGCTCTAGATCAATAGTGGAGAATTAACCTGATGGATGACCAAATTCGATGGGAAAATAGATTGAGGCACATAAATATTTGAGGTCCAGCATGACCGATGAGCTGGCAGAAGGATCAGCGTCATGGGAAAATCCTGGAGTAATGGAAATAATTATCGTTCAAAAGAAAATTGACACTTAGTCCATAAGGCACCAAGCGACGACCTCTTTGTGAGGCATTACACATCGATGACGATGTTGAGCAGGGGAATTCTAGTGGACAGAGACAAGTGATCCAGAGAGTTGGGAAGAGGAAATGAATAGTTAGGGAGCAGATTGGCTTTAAGCCATGAACAGACAAAGAATAGAAAAAACAAAAGTAGAGAAAGAAGCAAATTGTAGAGAACAGAGAAGCCGATGACCTACAAAGCAAAGGAAGCATTGAGCAGACAAAGAAAGAGAGAGTTCGAGAGTTTGTGAACTACAAAGAGGGCTTGAGAGGCTCAAGAAACTCCTCTGTGTATACATATCTAGTACTAAGTACCAAATTGGGCTCATACCATTGAGATCAGTTGAGGACGCGATCCAGTAAGGGGGAGTCTGTGTACTCTAGAGGCTCAGGGAATCTATGTACCACCCTACTGATCATCATCTGCTAAGTGAGACTCAAATCGAGCTCCTTATTCTAAAATCTCTTCTTTAAGACACAATAGAAAAGGCCACCACTGAAGGATGGACAAGGGGACATAGCCCAGGAGGATTGGGTGAACTCGTTATTAAATTTGTTGTTTTTTTATATTTTCTTAATGCTTTTCTCTTACTGTTTCAAGTGTCTGTGTCTTTCTCAATCTTATCGATCCGTTGCTTAAAATAACATAGACACACCCTAGCACATGGGTCTATAATACCTTCATTGATTAACTGAGATCATTCACGGGTTATTTTCATATCAAGTGGTATCATAGCTCTTAGGTTGTTTAAGGTTAGTCAAGCTTGTGCTGGATTTTGTTGTTGAATGCTAACTAGATCAACGCTTAAATTTGGAGGAGAGTTGGTTGAAACTAAACCAGAGATTGGAAGAGTCTATCCTGAGAAGAAAATGTCAGAGTAAAGTCCCTTAGGGCCAGACCCTCAATTTATAGATGGTTTCATGGCCATGAGGTCCATGGTAGAGGAAATGCATAAGGACTTTAGGAAAAATAAAGATGAATATTCATAAGGCTCCAAGAAAGATAAAGGAGAAGAAGAATCTCTCTTCTATGACCACTAAAATGGGAAAGGGAAAGAAGAAAGCTTTCTCAAACCTCCTAATAGCCTTGAGCATAAAAAGAAGACAACTTTGATTAAATTAGGTTCTAAATTTTATTTACCCATTTATGATGGAGAGTTCAATGCAAAGAAGCTGGATAATTGGATCAGAAAAATTGATGTTTATTGCAAAGTGCAGAGTATCGACTCAGACAAGAGTAAGATTCAGCTTGCCAACCTAGACCTCAGAGGCACTGCCTTGGTATGGTGGGAAGGCGTGACACACGCTGACATGAAGAAACATGGTAAGATTCTTTTTGTCTGGAGTGAATTTGTTACTGCAATCAAAAAACTATTCTATCCACTAGCTTACATGTTGCAAGCCATGATGAGCTGGCAAACTCTTCGCCAATTGAAAGGGCAAAGTGTAGAGGGTTACACTCAAGAATTTAGGAAGATAACTTTGATTCTAGGAATTTCATTAGACTCACCTGAAACTCTGCTGAAGTACATAAGGGATCTACACAGCTACATGAGACACTATTCTCATGTTTAATCCCACTAGTGCAGATGAGGTATATGTTCAAGCTATGCATCTAGAAGCTAGAGGAAAAAGCGGGAACCCAGAAGTTGGGGAACCATCCAAGCCCATTGCAAGCAAGAATAAGGAGAAAAGAAAACAAAATTGGAATGATGAGCACTGTTGGATTCTACATCTGGAGCTGAGACCTATGAAGTTTGAGGGTAAGAAGAAGAATATTGTTGCAACTATTCAGAAGGATTTGGGGTCGGACTCAAGAGATGAAATGACCATTGCAGCCACAGGTATAAGAGGTGAAATTTCTAAAGCATCTACTAGGAATTCTGCACAATCTATTAATGATGAAGAAAATGAGAGAAAAAGACATCAGTTTTTCCATATTTGAGTTATTTCCAAGCATCAAAAGATTGATATTTTTTTTGATAGTGGCTCACAAGTAAATTTAATTTCTGAAACAATTGTAAAGAAGTCGGGATTACTGACTCACCTCACAATAAACCATACCCATTAGGTTGGTTAAGTGATAAAGCACAACTACAAGTGAGAAGACAATGTAAACTTAAGTTTTCTGTTAGGTTAGCATTTGTAGATGAGGTTGAATTAGATATAATTCCTCTAGATATACGTGGAATTGTTTTAGGAAGTCCTTACTTGCATAATAGAAAAGTTATTTTCTATAGAGTTGAGAACAAGTATCTACTCGTTACATATGGAATCGAATACTTTGTAAGAGCTCATAAGCTCAAGAATAATTATACTCTCATAAACTCGGGGTAGATGAAACGAATTGTAAATTCATGCAAACAAATTTTACTGATGGTTGTAAAGGAAAAGAAACCTAATAAAACCAATGTATTTGAAGGTTGTGATGCTAAACAACAAGATGATTTAGAAAAAGTTGTTTTAGAGTATGATATCTTGTTTCAAGAACCTAAAGGTCTACTGCCCAAAAGGGAAATAGTGCATGATATTAATTTGCAGCAAGATGCTCCATTACCTAGCATTGGGATGTACAAGTTGTTCGCTTCATAGAATGTAGAAATCAAGAAGCAGGTGTAGGAGTTGCTCGAAAAGGGGTTCATCAGACTTAGCACATCACCATGTGGGTCACCAATCATTTTGGTGAGAAAGAAAGATGGCTGGTGGAGAATGTGCATTGATTACCGAGCACTGAATAAGATAACGATAAAAAATCATTATCCCCTTCCTCGCATAGATGATCTATTAGATCAGTTAAAGGAAGTTGTTTATTTTTCCAAGTTAGACTTCCATAGGAGATATCATCAGGTCAGAGTTACAAAACAAGATGCATGGAAAACTGCTTTCGAAACAAAGTAGGGATTGTATGAGTGGTTGGTTATGCCTTTTGCCTTAACTAATGCTCCTGCTACTTTCATGAGAATAATGAATAATCTACTCAGACCTTTTCTTGATGATTTTGTTATTTTATATCTGGATGACATTATTATATTTAGCAAAACATGGGAGGAAAATTTAAAGCATGTTAAGAAGACACTAGATGTTTTGAAAATAGAAAACATTTATGTTAAAAACTCAAAATGTGAATTTGGAAAAACATCTTTGAATTACTTGGGACATATAGTAGGGTGTGGTGAATTGAAGATAGATCCCTCCAAAGTTGTAGTCATTATAAACTGGCCTAAACCCAAATCTGCTATAGAAGTTAGAAGCTTCTTAAGAGCAACACAATATTGGAGAAAGTTCATTTCTAACTTTTCCTTATTTGCAGCTCCCTTACATGCTTTGGAAAGATTGAACAAGGTGTTTCAGTGGGGAGGAAAACAACAGAAAGCATTCGACACCTTGAAATAAAATATTGGTACAACACTAGTACTAACACTGCCAGATCTTCAAATACAATTTGAGATCCAAACAAATGCCAGTAAGTATGCCATGGGAGCAGCATTGATACAACATGGTAAACCCATATGTTATCATTTCGAGACAGTTAATTCTATAGTAGTTAACTATCCAACATATGATAAAGAATTGTATGCATTAGTACAGAGTGTGAAAAAGTGGAAACATTACTTAATGAGCAAAGAGATAGTCATACATACTGATCATTGACCACTTCAATATCTACACTTCCAAACTAAGTTGCAACAATCAAGGTACTATAGGTGGATGGGTTTTCTACAACAGTTTCATTTAGTCATCATATATAAAAGGGCATACACAATAAAGTTGCAGATATGTTTTCTATACCTATTATAAATGCATCAACTATACTTAAACATAATTTAACACTGCATGAGAGCTACATTGAACAATATGCTCAAGATATAGATTTCAAAGATGTATATGCAACTTTAAGTCAAGGCAAACGAGTAGAAGAATTGGATTATCACATTAAGTACCAACTCTTGTATAATTGTGGGAAGCTATGCATTCCACAAACTGAAAGAGTAAAGATAATTTGGGAAGCACACACTTCTCTAATATCAGGTCACTTTGGGGTAAGTAAAATGGTTGCACAACTGCAAAGATTTTTCTATTGGCCAAAAAAGAACGAGACAGTTTCTAGATATGTAAGAGGGTGCACCATGTGTGCTAAAAGCAAGCCCAACAATAGAAAACTAGGCTTCTACACTCCACTGCCAGTTCCTTCTCATCATTGGGAAAATATTTCCATGGAATTTATTGGAGGAATGCCTAAATCTAAGAAAGTTCATGACTATTTATATGTTGTTGTGGATAGGTTCAATAAAAGGTGTATTTTGATATGTTGTAATAAAAATATTACAACTTAAAAAATTGCAAGGTTGTTCTTGCAGCATGTATGGGTTCATTTTGGATTACCCATTTCCATTGTATATGATCGAGACACTTGATTTGTTGGGATGTTTTAGTCAAGTCTATGGGAATTGATGGACACCAAACTGAAGAAAAGAACAGTCTTTCATCCACAGACAGATGGCCAGACAGAAGTGGTCAACATGACAGTGATCCAGTTGCTCAGAGGCTATTGTAGCAAGCATTCCAAACTTTGGGATGAACATTTGTGTTATGTGTAACATGCTTACAACCGCGAAAAACATTCTTCTACACAGAGATCTCCTCTTGAGACCTATTTTGGTTTCACACCAAGGTCTCCCTTGGATTTTGCCTTTGGTAAATACATAGCAGTTGATGGACATAGTGATGTGGACAAGGCAACCAAGTTCATTAAACAGATCCAAGAGATTCACTAGGCAGTACAGGAACAACTAGACAAGAGCCAAGCCAAATAAAGGCAAGTCATGACAATCATCGGATGGAGCATAGTTCCCAAGTTGGTGATCAAGTCTAGCTGCATATCACCAAAGATAGAATGAAAGGTGAAGGTAAAAAGCTAAGGCCAATAAGGTATGGACCTTTCAAGACACTTGAGAAAATTGGTGAGAATGCCTTTTGCCTTGATTTACCAGCTTACATGGACATCTACTCAGTCGTTAATGCAGACAGCTTGACACTATTCAAACCTTCATTAATTGAAGATCCTGAAGAGGAAAGTCAATTGAATTATTTTGATGATCTATTACCTAAATATCTCAATGAATTGTAGAAAAAGATAGTTTTGGACAGGAAGGTGAGGACGACATTGTAGAGCATTGGAAAGGTATGTTTTAACGAATAACTTAGTAGTGTTTCAAGCAATAGTTGTAACCTTTTCTTTATTATACAACAGGGAGAATGCAATGAGAATGAATACAAATGACCCAATCACTGAAAGTTATCTTCTTTATGCAAGAAAGGACAAAAGTAAGAAGGCGCGGTGTTAAATAAGAGTCCCATGAGCAGATAACGGCTGTCCCCCTAAAACCAAATAAAGTCCAGACCAGGGCGAGTAAATTAAGGTAGATCAATCAGGGATGAGATGAAGAACTATCAGTTAAGAAGACTAGGCATAGAAAAGAAAGTAGTTAACAGTTTAACAGATCCCTCAAGATCTTTGATCCTGAGGGATCGTTACGTTCAATTATTTTGTTGTTTAGTTAACTCCGCCATTACTTGTATAAGAAGGGGGCGGCATCGAAGACTTAAGGGACGTCGGGAATATTTTGTATTTTTACTTTCTGTCTATAAGCTGCACTATTGGTTACACTCAGACTATCGAGTCTCTTTGAGACTTAGTTTTGTTGTATTATCGTTGATGCATTAATATAATACATTCGGTGTTAATTTCCTCCTGCATCTGAAGTAAGTTACGGCGGTGTGCCATTCAGAGCTAAGGGCCCGGCTCCAACGGACACTGGCTGATTGTATCATTACAGTTTGGCTTTGTGTGGTTTGTCTATTGTTCTCAATAATCTGATATACGTACATGCTGTTCCATACTTGTTCATCAGTAGTTTTCCTTTTGTAAATCTTTGTAACGAGTTTACATCATATTTACAGAATTGATCACATAACATTGTTCTAAGTTGTTCACTTCCGTTATAGACTTTATAAGTGGAATGTTTCAGCTACAGATGGTTGGAGTAATGGACTACTGGTAATCATTTCAGATTATGTTTATATATGATTGACGTTTCCTGTTTATGGTGATTTCCTATTCCATTTGATTAACTGCCTACTTGTACAAAAGGTTGCTCTTTATTTGTATGTAAGTTGATGCCAAAGAATTGAGAGTGTTGAACTCGCGAGATTTAGTTTCTTTCCTGCTGTTCCTTTTTACTGCTGTTCCATTTCCGAGTTGCTGTTCCATTTCTGAATTGTTGTTCCATTCTGCTTTCTTGCTGTTCCTTTTTACTTGCATTCATTGGTATTGTGTGGGAGGAGGATCAAGGCTGTCGTGAGACACAGCAGACGCTATTATGCTCCCAGATCCATGATCCATACTCTAATTTCTTTTCCTTCATTAGTTTCTAAAGGGATGGGTTACTGCTTCCGTACCCTTGACTGACAAAGTTGCCGTGTTTGATTTCTTTATGCAGAAGTAATTTAGCATAGCTTAGCATCCATTTACTCTTGTATTTCTTAGATCTATACTATGAAGCATTACTCTGACAAATAGCCTCAAATTGAGATACCCTTCACAATAACAAAAATGTTCCCGGATTGACTTGTAATGTGAGATAACTAGAGGTGAAAAAGGCCCTTGTTACAGCTCTACATTTTGCTGCTGTTGCCGGGGAAGGGTATAGCCATTTGTTTTTTAAAAAAATAGGGTAGTGTGCAAATCTGCCAGGGGGGAATTGGATTTCAAAAATGGAAGGTAAGAACCTACGTACGGAGCATGTAAAAGCCCTGCTCCACCGTCTGCCTTCCCAGTAGAAATTGATTGGTTAAATAGGATTTAGCAGTTTAATTGGAGTGCATGACTAAGCAGAAAAAACCTGAAAAAAATCAGAAGCCTCCATCTAAAGCCGAAAAAGCCAAGGGGCCGGTGACCCTTGGGCGAACGACCTTCATAGATGAAATCTATAAGAAAGCTGAATCCCAGCCATCAGTAGGTTATAGGAAAACCAATTCTAAACAACCTACTAGTTCCCTTCAGGCCTCAGAATCACCATCTGAAGCCTTTGCTGAGGTGCACAGTCAAACAGAGGAGCAGGACTTTCAAGAAATTGAAAATTTGACTCCTGGACTATTGCACGAAGGGAATCTTAGTAACCTTTGTGAAGGAGAAGGAGAAATAGGGGAAATCGGGGAACCTAGATCTCCTATCGAACCAAACCAGCCTTTAAGTAGCCCAGATAAAGAAAGCGCTACAAAAATTCTTATTGAAGGAATTCATTCATCTCAGATAGTGAGGACCATCATTATCCCTGATAAAGGGAGTGTTGTCAAAACAATCCCTGTTGAGACTACCCCTACTCAACCAAGGAACACTCTCTTAGAAATTCCTGAAGATTACTGGCATATATTCGATCCCATGGCGCAGAATCAGCCAAATACCCAGACCTCCACATTGCAATACCATATAGTAGATTCTGCAGCAAATGCGCCCATGAAAGCCATCCCCCTCCAGCATATCCCCACATTCCATGGCCTCACATTGGAGGATCCTGATGCATTCTTGTTCGAATTTGATGTATTATGTAGAGGATACGATTACACTACCGATCCCCAGAAATTAAAATTATTCCCCTCCACATTAAAAGGGGCTGCCTTGAGATGGTTTATGGGTTTAGGGGGTGGGGTTATTAACAATTGGGATCAAATGAAAGAAGCCTTTTTAAAGAAATATCAGGATTACTGTAGGTCAAGAGAGCTAAAAGATGAAAATTTTCAAATGTCAGCCAGACCAAACAAAACTCTAGAAGAATATGTAGAACGTTTCCAATATAACTTGCAAAGATCTCCCTATGCATCGTTGCCTCTGCCCGATAATGTATTGAAAACCGCATTAATTAGAGGTATTAAAGAGCAATGGATTGAAACGTTGAATATTATGGGGAAAGGAGACATTTATCAGGAAAATTTCGCTGACATCATTGATCTGTGTATCAGAAGCTCAAGAGGCAGCACAAGGATAAAACCAGCAGAATATGATCACTTTACCAGAGATCACAGAGCATCAACAGAGGGAGTAACACGTGTGGAACTTGGAAATTTGCTAGAAAATTTCAAAACTGATATCCTGGGGACATTAACTACACAGCTTGATATTGTGCAGGCTAAACAGAAGCAAGCAGAGGCGGAACAAAATCTAGCAATCTTCTGTCCTTGATGCAGGAAGGAACATAGCCACAAGGAATGCCCGCTCGATACAGTTCAAACATGTGCTATCTATACCAAAGACCGCCTGACTGAAAGCCTCCCCTCACTTCCTGGTTTGAAGGCAGTATACAAAGAAGTAGAAGAGGAGCCAGAATCAACATATTTTATTAACCAGCGTCGTCAATGGCAGCCAAGGCAATCTGGTATGTTTTCAGACCCCTCCTCTTCTTTTCAACCCCCGCAGTTTAATACTCAGAAACAGAATATGTGGCAAAACCAGTCTCAGCACCCATTTTCGAATTGGTCACCTCAAATGTTTCCTACTCCGAATCCTTGGATGAACCAATCTCGTTGGCCAAACTTCCCGTATCCCCCACCATACTAGCAGAATAATGCATATCCTCCGCAATGGACCCCTTCTACTTCGCAAGGTTCACCCTAGCAGACAAACTGGCCAAGATCGACATATCAATCGCCAGGATCAATTCCGCTCCCTCAACCAACTCTGCCAGCCTTACAACAAAATCCCCAGCCTAACTTGAGACTGCAGCTCCTAGCCCAACCCAACCCTAATCCAAATAATAGACCAGTTCAATCTCTTCAAATTACAGAACCCTCCGAGATTGAACCGGATCTGCAGGAGTGCAATGATCTTCAGTTAAGATCTGGGCGAATAATAGAAACCGAGGGACATAGAACAACTCACATTGAAGATCAGTTACCTATAAAATAGCCGTCACAAGAGGAAGATGTAAGTAAAGACCAAGCCCATCAGCAAGTAATTACATCTCCTCCACCTTTCCCAGAACGATTGGCCATCCCGCGACCAACGCAATACCCGATTTCGATATTCTGGGAGAACTTCAAAACTTGTATATAAGAATTCCTTTCCTTCAAGCTATACAGGATATCCCCATATATACAAAAACCATAAAAGACCTGTGTAGCAGAAAACCAAAAAGAAATGTAACCTCTAACCCAAAAGTCCGGGTAGTCGGCACCTTATCTGACCTCCTATTAGGAAAAGAGACACCAGTCAAATACAAGGTCCCTGGAAACCCAATTGTCACTGTTCAAATCTATGGGCAAACCTTGACCAACGTCTTAGTTGATCTAGGGTCTGCAATTAACATCCTGACAACATCGACTTGCCAGAAGCTCGGAATTACATCAGTAGAACCTACTTCCACTTTGTTAGAACTAGCTAACCGATCAGTAATAAGACCAGAAGGCACCCTCTATGATATTATGGTTTCAGTGGACTCCTGGGAATACCCAACCGATTTCCTGATTATTAATCCAAAAACCCGACTAGATGGACATCCGCTAATTCTAGGTAGACTGTGGCTCGCTACTGCTGATGCCTATATTGGTTTCTGGCAGGGAAACATGACCATAACCAGAGGGCCGGATATCAAAAATTTAATTTTGTACCCTCCAGCGTAGCCAAGCATCACACCTCATACATCGCTAACCAATCTGCGCCCTGCCTCATATATCACTGACAATATTAGACCCCCATTAACAGTCCATGAAGCGTTAGATTTCAAAGATCAAACAGAAGATGATGCCATCAATAAATTCATTAATCAAACTGAATCCACATCGTATGCACACTGTTTTATGATAAAAGCGGCATTTGACAATGAATTAGAGGAGGATCCCCTGAAAGACGGACATGACCAAATCATACCTGTGACTTCTGTCGCTTATAGCAAAGTAGTGCAAATTGAACCAGGGAAAACTTTAAATATTAACGCTAATCTGACACCAGAGAAAGAGACAAAACTCATCCAGCTGTTACGAAAGTATCAGGAGGCATTTGCATGGGACTATCCCGATATGAAAGGGATTGATCCCCAGCTATGCACACATCGTATTTATATCGAGAAAGATGCAAGACCTGTTCGTCAACCACAAAGAAGACTCAATCCCCACTTAAAAGACGTTGTAAAAGATGAGCTTTAGAAACTTGTAGACGTTAATTTTATTTATCCTATTTCTGACAGCAAATGGGTCTCCCCACTTGTGGTAGTACCTAAAAAGAATGGGAAATGGAGGATCTGGGTCGATTATAGAGAATTAAACAAAGCTACACAAAAAGATCACTTCCCTCTCCCATTCATAGATCAGGTACTGGACACCTTAGCAGGCAAGAAATTCTTTTCTTTCTTGGACGGCTTCAGCGGATACAATCAGATTCAGATTGCCCCTGAAGACCAGGATAAGACTACCTTTACTTGCCCCTGGGGAACGTTCGCTTATCGAGTCTTACCCTTTGGATTATGTAATGCTCCGGCCACATTCCAAAGGGCTATCCTTAGCATATTTGCAGATTTAATCAATGATGGATTGGAAGTCTACATGGACGACTTCACACCATATGGAGATGACTTTGATCCAGCTCTAGATACTCTCGAAAAAGTCCTAGAACGATGCATCGCCACCAGGCTTTGCTTGAGTCACGAAAAGTGTTACATGATGATGACCGAAGGACTCATTTTGGGACACTATATTTCAGCAACTGGTATTCAGGTAGACCCGGCTAAAATTCAAATACTTTTGCTTATTCCGACCCCCACTAATCAAACAGAGGTACGTAGTTTCCCTGGTTTTTCTGGGTATTATAGACGATTCATACAACATTATTCACATATTGCTGCACCTTTACATGCATTAACTGGAAATGTTGACTTCTTATGGACAGAGAAATGTGATCGAGCCTTCAAAGAACTAAAGAAGTTGGTATCTACAGCTCTAGTTCTCCGAGGACCTAATTGGAATTTACCATTCCAAATTTCAACCGACGCCTCAAACACAGCAATCGGTGCATTTTTGGGCCAAAAAGAGGATAAAAGACCATACGCTATCTATTACATCAACAAAAATTTGGCCCCGGCTGAATTAAATTACACTGTCACCGAAAAAGAATTCTTAGCTGTGATACACGTTGTTAATAAATTTAGACACTATATTACAGGCTATCTCGTTATTTTGTATACAGACCATTCTGCTATCAAGTATTTAGCAAATAAACCTGTTACAAATGGAAGAATAACCAGGTGGTTGATCCTGTTGCAGGAGTTTGATATTACAATTAGAGATCGACCGGGGAAGGAGAACCCTGTAGCTGATTTTCTTTCAAGAATACCAAAATCAGTTGAAACAGCAGCAGTCGAGGACCAATTTCCAGACGAACACCTATTTGCTGTTGCTGTTCAAACTCCCTGGTACGCTGATGTTGCTAAATATCTTGTAGTAGGTAAAATTCCAAAACATTTAACCCCCAATGAACAGAAGCAGATTGTTCAGAAAAGCAACCGATTTTCGTGGGTTGGGGGCTATTTGTTTCACACAGGTGCAGATATGGAAATTAGAAGATGTATTCGGGAGGACGAAATCTTTGATATCTTGAAAGCCTGCCACGAAGGGCCCTGTGGAGGACATTTCGCCGAACGAAGAAAAGCACATAAAGTATTACAAATGGGGTATTACTGGCCTACAATTTTCAAAGACGGGAAAAAATTTGTCCAGGCCTGTGACAGCTGTCAGCGTGCAGGACGACCTGGTCCAGCAGACGAAATGCCTTTGCAGCCTCAATTAGTGATCGAACCTTTCGAACGCTGGGCTCTGGACTTCGTCGGACCCATCAACCCACCATCAAACCAAAGAACCTATATTTTGGTGGCAACTGAATACGTTACCAAATGGGTTGAAGCGGAGGCATTGCCTAGAGCTACAGAAGATTCGGTAATACAGTTCTTGCTCCATTTGTTTGTACGTTATGGTCTTCCAAGGGAAGTGATTACAGACGGAGGACCACAATTTGTGGGGCATAAATTAGCTACAATGCTCAATAACTATCATGTTCAGCATAAGATTACTACCCCATATCATCCACAGGCAAATGGGCAAGTGGAGAGCAGCAATAAGGTAATAGAGTCCATTTTGACAAAAACTGTTGCCTCACATCGCCGTGATTGGGCCGCTCGACTACTCGAGGCACTGTGGGCTTATCGAACCACATGGCGAAGCACCACCGGCTATTCACCATATCACTTAGTGTTTGGAAAGCAGCCCATTTTTCCTATAGAGTTCGAGATCCAAACGCTGCGAACTGCCCAAGAAGTCGGATTGGATTTAAGTGAAGCACAGAAAAATCGATTACAGCAAATTAATGAGTTAGATGAAACAAGGCTCTCTGCATTACAAAATACAACACTCATTCAACATCAGCGAGCCAAGTGGCATGATGCGCTCATCAAAGACAAGATATTTCATGAAGGAGACTGGGCTCTATTATATGATTCTAGATTTCAGGATCTCCCGGGGAAGCTTCAGACTCGTTGGTTGGGACCATACGAGATTCAAAAAGTCCATGACAATGGGACCCTTACTCTGATCACAATTGATGGGTCTGGATATACATTCAAGGTAAACGGCCACCGAGTTCGTCTGTATCACAAACCGCTCACTCGGGAATCTTTTTGTCAGCAGCTACGCCAAGACACTAATATTACGATTATGGGCGAGGAAGGAAAATCTTCCTCACCTTTAGATCAGTAAGAAATTCATCTTTTACCACATTTTGTATATAAAATTTTAAATTTTGTATATATGGTTTTCTTTGCTGTTCCCTTTCAAAAGGAACAGGACTTGTGTGTTTTGTTGTTCCTTTTCAAAAGGAACAACACTTTTTGATTTTTGCCGTTCCTTTTCAAAAGGAACAGCGCTGGTGTGTTTTGCTGTTCCTTTTCAAAAGGAACAACACTTTTTTATTTTTGCCGTTCCTTTTCAAAAGGAACAGCACTTGTGTGTTTTGCTGTTCCTTTTCAAAAGGAAAAACACTTTTTGATTTTTGTCGTTCCTTTTCAAAAGGAACAACACTTTTTGATTTTTGTCGTTCCTTTTCAAAAGGAACAACACTTGTGTGTTTTGCTGTTCCTTTTCAAAAGGAACAACACTTTTTGATTTTTGCCGTTCCTTTTCAAAAGGAACAGCACTTGTGTGTTTTTGCTGTTCCTTTTCAAAAGGAACAACACTTTTTGATTTTTTCCGTTCCTTTTCAAAAGGAACAACACTTTTTGATTTTTGTTGTTCCTTTTCAAAAGGAACAACACTTTTTTATTTTTGCCGTTCCTTTTCAAAAGGAACATCACTTTTTGATTTTTGTCGTTCCTTTTCAAAAGGAACAACACTTTTGATTTTTGCTGTTCCTTTTCAAAAAGGAACAACACTTGTGTGTTTTTGCTGATTCATCCATTCATATGAAGGATGTGTTGTCCATTCTCTTTCCAAGGTCATAAAGAGCAGCTATATACTTATGCAATGAATATAAAAGCCAGGATATACCGAGATCAGCATATCATAAATCGCTATCTTTAACAGCCCTAGTATTGATGCAACAGAAAAGGAAGGATCCACACACTCATCATTCTGACTATCATAGTCTCACCTTCTCTGCCTCGTTGGAAATATTTATCATGTTGAGTCCCTACAATTTTCTCTATTATTACTTGGAAATGAGAACAGAAGATTTATATTCTCCTACTGGGATGACAAGACTTCTTCCGCCATTCCCACTCTTAAGGAGGGCTGAACCACCCTTATGTGTAATTACACAAGAGCAAAAGTCTGTTTCAAAGGAAAAAAGAGCAAAAGAAAAATAAAAAGAAAAATTATCTGTCAAATGCAGGATAGGGGGTTTCATTAAAGAACCAGCCTACTATGATATAAGATTGGAAGCGAAGTGGCATCCCATCAATGGCCACCACACCAGGGATATGGTCCAACGGGTTCGCTACATAAACAAACCTTGGAACAGGGGGTCTCATTACGAGCCAGCCTGCCCACGTTTCGAGCCTCTCTGGTGAATGGCATCATGGTTATATGGTTACCAAGCCAGCATGATGGCCTGCATTTTGACAAGAATTGCTCTTCAAAAATACACAAAGGATAATGGTTCCAGGGTGAAATAAACAACTCTGCCAAGGTTATGAACACCTGTTGGCAGCAGAGCTCTGTTAATGGTATCGAAGTCATAATATTTACACCAATTAGGATCATATTAAATACTTCTTTCCATACTCGTAATAATTATATCTTACACTTTGATGGATACGTCGCATGAATACCTATCACCGCCAATCATGGCAAAGGTATCGACTATGACTACCGCAGGCTTTATATGAGCGCCAGATGTCCTATCCTCCTGTCTTGCATCACATCACGCAGGCTTATACAAAACGCGATCTACCCTTTGCCTCGATATCGGTATTTCTTTGTCTAATCTGAAACATTGCAAACCTCCATATGCTGCTCCTTTATGACTTGGTGATGAGATTGGGCCCTTCCTCTATTTGACGGCTGGATAGCCTATCATATTGCGTGGGGGGGGGTGCGATCTCATTACTCTGCTGCCACGTGTTGCTTCATCATTTGGAAATATATTGGTACAAAGGTACAATTGGTTAACGGTATGAAATGCTATTTTGCAAGAGTTGTTATTTACAACTATTTTCATGCATGCTCTGTGTTTTTGCTGCGATTACGTTCTTTGCGACTGGTAATTGCTGTTCCATCTAGATCCCGAAACAGAACCATGGGAGGCAAGGCTATCAGAAGCGAGCCCAGTAAGCTAGAAGTCTCCGAAGCCGCTCGGGCGATCCTAGAAAGGGTGGGGTGGCTAACTTATTTTAGCCACCTGCGTGAATCAAATGAAACTGTGGCCATGGAATTCCTGCAGAATTTGTAGGAAGAACATTCCGTAGTAGGTGGGAAGCAGATAATGGTCACAGAGGAAATAATCGCGGAAGTAACAGGACTACCAGCCTCAGGACCAATATGGATGAGAAAGAAAGAAAGACTGCAAAAGACCATAGAAATTTTCCAAGACGAAGGACAGAATCTGACAGTGAAGGGAAACGGAGTGCTGCCGGCAACGCTAGGAGAACCTTGGAGCGAACTGGCAAAGGTAGTGCAGAGCTACATCACCTGTGAGGGGCGAAAAGATGTGGTAAGACCGCGTCACCTTAAGCTCCTGGCTGTGTTAAAAGGAAAATATTCTGTGAACCTCCATGCATTGTTAAATTCATTACTGCATGATGCCTCTCGATGCCTGAAAAAGGCACACCATGAAGACGCAGTGGTTAGCCACCATGGGCTGATTCGCCTGATAGTGAGCTACATTCTCACTCAGCAGCAGAGTAACTAGGGGGAGCTTATTACAGCAATAGGAGGGGGAGTGGCATTACCATCCCCAAAGGTTAAGCATCCCGCTAGTACCTCTGAAGCACCTAAGAAGCCCAGGGAATCGCCAAAACCCAAGCACCCCTCGGATACACCCGAGCAACCCAAGAAGCACACGGAATCAGTAAAATGAAAACGTTCCTCTAGAGCATCGGGACATGAAGAGAAACATAAGGAACTGGCCACAGGAGAACGTGCTACCTCGAAACGTAGGCATTCCTCTGGAACCCCAGAGCAAGCTGAAAAATGCAGAAAGGTGGTGGTGGAAGAGCAGGTGGCTAGCACACCCGAACAGCCTAAGAGGCGTAGGAAGTCAGCTCGATTGGCAAGGATAAGAGGCAGGCTGGAGAAAATCCAGCTAAACATCGACCAGCCGATCGAAATAGCAGAGGAACCACCAGTACCAGAACAGGGACCCTCGGGGGAAAATGAGGAACAAATCGAGAACAGAGCAGAAGCCGAGGAAGGGAATGAACGTTCTAACTCTGAGGCCGAAGCCAGCTATCTGGGGGGAGCCACTGAGCAGCCAATTTAGGAGGAAGGGAATGAAGATTCTAACTCTGAGGCCAACCATCCGGAGACAGCCACTGAGCAGCCAATTCAGGAGGAAGGAAATGAACATTCTGACTCAGAGGCCGAGGCCAGCTATCCGGAGACAGCCACAGAGCAGCCAATTCAGGAGGAGGAGATGGGACAATTGGGGGGCAGCCCTCCACAAGTTCCCATGGGAGAAGAAGAGCTGGCCACCATCCTGGCCAGGCTGGGAGATTATGCTTCACCTTCCAGTCCAGCAGACCCTCCTGAAGGACCCTCCGAGGAAGAGGCGCATGAAGAATTGCATGAAGAAATGTCAGGAGGAGAAAAACCCCCTGTTGTTGATAAGGAAAATGTAAATACCGACCAGGAACAACCCGTTCCCAAGACACCGAGAGAAAACCCACCTACTGATGTCGCAGAGAATGAAAGTGTTTGTCGGGAACAGTCCATTCCCATAATACCAGAGGAAACCCTCGATGAAAGAGGAGCAGAACTGAGGGCCGCTCATGTGCCCACAACTGAGGCAAGGGAAATTAAGAAATTGAAAAAGAAACAGCAGAGGCTGCTGAATATTATAGCCCAGCTTTGGCAGAAAATTCGAAGTTTGAAATCCAGTCTGAGAATAAGGAGGATGATAAGAAGAAAAAGAAGAACAAATGTGGCAGGGTCCCATCAGATGAGAAGGAAAGGGGCTTATAGGTGCCTTAGAGGTCAATACTCCGCTGATAGACCTACGGCCATTCCAACCAGCACTGAGGGACAAAATGTCGTTCCATCTGGTATGGAACATCAGAATTCTGCCCCTATTGACGCTGAGGAACAGCCTACTGTTCCAAATAGCCCAGTGGGACCAGCTGCCGTTCCAATCAAGATCGAGCTGCAAGAGGACATTCCATTTACAAAGGGGCCATCGTACCCCTTTATTCAGGTTAAGAAAGAAAGGGAAAGCAAAGCAGTCCAAACTGAGGCAACCAGGCAGCGAAACAGGAAGGTCTAGGTAAGACTCCATGCCTCTGAGAAATCATGGAGAATGGATCCAAAAACTAAGGCCTTGCACCATGAGATGAAGCAGGCCCGACAGGAGGCTGACCAGCTAAGGGAACAAATGATCCCTCGGGAAAAATACGAGGAGTTGCAGCAGGAAGCTGAGTAGCTAAGGGAACAAAGGATCCCTCTGGAAATATACGAGGAGTTGCAGCAGGAAGTTGAGCAGTTAAGGGAACAAATGATCCCCTGGGAAAAACATGAAGAGCTGTAGCAGCAACTGCGGAACATGAGTCAATCAAAAAGTCAGGCCTTTGAAGGATGGCAGAAGGAACATGAGAAGGTTGCCAAGGTAACACGTCAACTAGATACTGTTATTAAACAATTGGACACTGTATGTTCACTGTATGATGATGTTTTGACTTGCAGAGCCCCTGCAAAGAATTATGCTTTATTTCTCCTTGAAAGATACTTAAGACTAAAAATAAAAGCCGTCAGGGCAAGTGCCCCCATTCAGATTAATACTGTTAACGATTTTATTGATTGTTGTAAACATTATGGGGTTAAGGTCCAACGGTCCCTATGTGATTTCTATTTGCACAATATGGTGCTGGAGCAGGAAACTGATTTAAACCCTAGCCCTTTTGTGGGAGATATACAGCTACAAGCCTTTGTTTCATTCGGGGTCAACCAGTTGAAGTGGCTCAAGGCTTATAATGCCTTCCAGAGGTAGGAGAACAGCCTAGATCTATGGGTCAGGGCCGAGCCTAGAGACCCCGTTCAACTATGGCAATCACACAAACGCCTTATGAGAACCCCAGGTGTCATGGAACTGCTAGGGCCCATGCATGAGGGTTTGATCCAAAATAGCTTGGAATAATTTCTGGTATTAAGGATTCTGCCCTGGAGTCTGCCAAATTCTGCTATCGGATTTTTGCCCCAAGCATCCAGCTCAGGGAGCCATTCAAGTACGAGAATTTTGAGCTGGCTGCTGAACGGTTGGCCCTTTACAGCCAGCACATCCTGCGTGCTGGGCCGTCTTGGTTAGGATACCGGTTCCGTAGCACAATTATTTGGCACCCTGCACCTGGGTACCAGGCCTTGTACGATATGCCTGCAGATCAATTGAACCAATTCTTTGATAACTTGGTTGCTCACCATGGTTGCAGACCTCCTGACGAAGTGCCCTCTCCCGCCTATTCTCTTACAGCTCTCCATGTTAATTATAACTTTTTCATGAGGCCATGAAACAGAGTAAGTCGGGGGGTGTGTAGAGCATTGGAAAGGTATGTTTTAACGAATAACTTAGTAGTGTTTCAAGCAATAGTTGTAACCTTTTCTTTATTATACAATAGGGAGAATGCAATGAGAATGAATACAAATGACCCAATCACTGAAAGTTATCTTCTTTATGCAACAAAGGACAAAAGTAAGAAGGCACGGTGCGAAACAAGAGTCCCATAAGCAGATAACGGCTGCTCCCCTAAAACCGAATAAAGTCCAGACCAGGGCGAGTAAATTAAGGCGGATCAATCCTGGATGAGATGAAGGACTGCCAGTTCGAAAGACTAGGAAGAGAAAAGAAAGGAGTTAACAATTTAACAGATCCCTCAGGATCTTCGATCCTGAGGGATCGTTACGTTCAATTATTTTGTTGTTTAGTTAACTCCGCCATTACTTTTATAAGAAGGGGCGGCATCGAAGACTTAAGGGACGTTCTGGAATATCTTGTATTTTTACTTTCTGTTTATAAGATGCACTATTGGTTATACTCATACTATCGAGTCTCTTTGAGACTTAGTTTTGCTGTATTATCGTTGATGCGTTAATATAATACATTCGGTGTTAATTTCCTCCTGCATCTGAAGTAAGTTACGGCGGTGTGCCATTGAGAGCTAAGGGCCCGGCTCCAACAGACACTGGCTGATTGTATCATTACAGTTTGGCTTCGTGTGGTTTGTTTACTGTTTTCTCTAATCTGATATACGTACATGCTGTTCCATACTTGTTTATCAGTAGCTCTCCCTTTTGTAAATCTTTGTAACGAGTTCACATCATATTTCCAGAATTGATCACGTAACATTGTTCCAAGTTGTTCACTTCTGTTATAGACTTTACGAGTGGAATGTTTCAGCTGCATATGGTTGGAGTAATGGACTACTGGTAATCGTTTCAGATTATGTTTGTATATGATTGACGTTTCCTATTTATGGTGATTTGCTGTTCCATTTGATTAACTGTCTACTTGTACAAAAGATTGCTCTTTGTTTGTATGTAAGTTGATGCCAAGAATTGAGAGTGTTGAACTCGCGAGATTTAGTTTCTTTACTGCTGTTCCTTTTTAATCGTTGTTCCATTTCTAAATTGCTGTTCCATTTCTGAATTGCTGTTCCATTTCTGAATTGTTGTTCCATTTTGCTTTCTTGCTGTTCCTTTTTACTTGCATTCATTGGTATTGTGTGGGAGGAGGATCAAGGCTGTCGTGAGACACAGCAGATGCTATTATCCTCTCAGATCCATGATCCATACTCTAATTTCTTTTCCTTTATCAGTTTCTAAAGGGATGGGTTACTGCTTCTGTACCCTTGACTGACAAAGTTGCCGTGTGTGATTTCTTTATGCAGAAGTAATTTAGCATAGCTTAGCATCCATTTACTCTTGTATTTCTTAGATCTATACTACGAAGCATTACTCTGACAAATAGCCTCAAATTGAGATACCCTTCGCAATAACAAAAACGTTCCTGGATTGACTTGTAATGTGAGATAACTAGAGGTGAAAAAGGCCCTTGTTACAGCTCTACAGGCTTATCTTAGCACCACTTCCTACAATATTTGTATAATTTCGTAAGATGAGTATTAATTTACCTAAGGAGTCAGTGGAACCATTCCATATCAAAGTTGTGGTAAGGGATGCAAGATAAAAACATGCACACAATATTATGCGTTATTTCAATGCCATTATTTAGGGAGATATATAGAGCACCATTTATTTGGGAACATCTTTATTTCTCATGGATGGAGCATGGCATACTTCAATCCATCCCATGTAGATTTACCATGGTATATTGTGAGACTATAAGATGCATGTTTTCATCTTCATGAGGGATGCGGGCCACATCCTAGAGGTGAGGCATATTTTTGTCCAATTATATGTGCTTAAATTATCTCTACTAATCATTAATTGATGATGATAACACAGATAGGATCGACACATATTTACATTTTTTTGTGTTTTTATAGCATGAAAATAGTTGCATTACTTGATGATATTGAATTTAATACAAATATTTCCCTCCACTTAATATATGGAGGACACTTGTTTAGCATAATATTGGATTCAAAAATTTTCAATATAAATTTGTTTTATGTATTACAATGGGTTATTTCATTATAATTTTATTCACATGACCCTAATTCATATTATAAAATATAAAGGAAAGGTGTGGTAAAATTTCCTAAACCCAACCTAAGCCTAAACCTACACATATATTCACCCTTATAGAGATGGAAATTCAAACCTAGCTTCTGTAGAATTTCATCTAGCACAACAACTCGAAATTATTTTCCTAATTGTTAATTTATTTACCAATTTATTTGCAGTATGCTACATAAAATACCAAATAATTCACACTGTTATTTCACAAATAAATACTGCAAAAGAAACATAGAGTTGGAAACTGAGAAAATACAGCACACACACACACACCCACACACGAAATGACACCATTATTTTTGGGAAAATATCCCCAAAAAAAACCAACTTGGGAAAACTAATGCAACAACTAAGGGTTTTATTATTATAAAACAATGAAATTTGAGTACAATATATGGATGCCCAACTGGAAATCCAAACAACAAAAAAATTGGCCAAAATTATCTAAGGTAATTTCCCTTCCTCCACAAGAAATCCTTGCACAACTCTACCTCAGAAAACCCGTCCTCCTCGACATCCTACATCATCTTCTACGCAGTGATTATGCAAACCCATGGACGTCTAGCATGAAACTTCCTCTGATGAAGTCATTATTTCTGTCTCTGCTAAGGAAATTTATTCTTCGACACTCTAGAAAACTTTCCCGGCCTGTGGAAGCGGAATCGAATTTTCCTCCAAGCAAATCGAATTACTATTCTGAAGCAACTATGTAGACCTTTGTGCTGTCACACTCAGAATAACTCGGACTCTTGTTTTTTCCCCTTCGGATCTAGAAAAAATCCTTTAGATCACTATCTCTACCCCTTATTATCTCTTCCTTTTCACTAAAGCTTGAACTCTCTGGAAACTAGCTGCTGCTACTCTAGAAAATCGAATTCTCCAAGTGTCTCCAGTGTAATTTCCAAGTGCCCATTGACTTCTCTTATAATCCTCTAATGGAGCACCGACAACCAATATTAAAACATAATCAAGGGCTAGGATCATCTTAGAGTCGATCTGTGTGATTTTATAGAGAATTCTCACCGTGACTTAATTAATTCTGATTGATTACCTAGTTTTCTTAAGTTTAGATTTATGAGACATTAAAAATAGGTTAGTAATCTAATTAATTCATCTCTATGTGGAATTTACAAACACGATTTTTGGGTTTTGGATATACCATACATTCTAGCCCCTCCACCAAATTTCATGGCTAGAACACAACTGATGCTACAAAAAATAACACTTCCTCTTAGCAAGGACTGTGTTCTAGTGTTGCAAATCTTTCCACACAACCCTATATTTATATCATCTCCCATCATGCTGCTAATGTCATTCCATACTGTCCACCAACCACTGCACATCTCTAATTCTACATCTATGTTGTTGCTGACATTGTTTTACTGTTTCCAACTCTGCATCTACACTACAACTCCCTCTCATCTATTTTTGTTGGAACTATAACTACTACAATTAAGGATCATATGAAATACTTAATCAATTTTGTTCACTGTGATGCATCTGTCTCCCAACCCCTGACTATTACTAGCATCTGCACTATCTTTGAAGAATTTGCGCTACTGCCAACTTTGCACTGAGCCGATTGCTCTATTGTTAACAATACTCTACGCTCCTCAACATTTGACTACTACTTGTCTACAAACGTGACTCTAGTACTAACTGCATCTACTGCCACTAATCCATGCTGCTACTGAATAATGTGGCCCTCCTATAGCTAGGTAATCACCCATGAGGTGGACTCCTCAAGGACTTTCCCCAATCTCTATAGCTCTCTTGGGCTATAACTGCAGATCACTCCACCTCACTCCTAGAGGTATATCTACGAACATAACAAATGCCTCCTATATCCTAGAGGAAATATTTTCTATTTTTGCAGATATTACCTGTTGGTCCTTCTTCTCTTTTTTTTCCTTATTCCTTAGAGAATACGTGTTTTAGTGGCCGAACTCACCACATCTGAAAAATTGACCTTTGATAGGTCCTTCTTCTTCTTCTTCTACTCCCCTTGCCCCTGAGTGGGACCTTTATATGCCAGGGCCACATTATCCTCCTCCTTCACACGCTTAGATCCAATGTTGTTGCCACTGATGGAGCTCTTTAGAAGAGCTCACCTCAACTCCTCTTCTTGCAAGTCATACCACAACTTGTCCCATTTTGGTAGCTTGTATCGGCCCAATATACTTTGAACGAAGAATTTTCAGTCCTCTGAGACACTGTTTAGTGCCAACTACACTAGATTTTGTAGTTGAGTCACTGCCCCGATAACTGCAAGTTGATCCCAAACTTCCTGAATCCCGGGGAGGAAGGGATCTATACCTTCCACTTTTGACATCTTTATTCATCTCATATTTTCTTTGAGAAACATCTTTCGTTGCTTAGAGGTACCCTCATATATCTGGGCGAGAGCATCTATTTGGAAGTATCCTTGCCAAATATATACGATACTATATGGTCTTTGACTCCATCTAGGATCAATTTCTTTTCCATTTCCATTTCCCTTTGTTATTCCTTCAGCTGATCCACATCCTCGGGAACTACCACAATGTTGTATATGTAGATCTTCATGCCATATTCATCTAACAAGAAGGACATTCCAGCCTTCACGATGCCATAGTTAGAGGAACCTTCCAACCTATCCTAATCTCTAAGCCCTATTGTGGCCATCCCTAAATCTGTCAAAAACTCCCTCTTTCCTTGTGCTTGGTTGTGGATTCTGGTATATGCACTCCCTTTTGGAGTGAGAAAATATGCACCCAACTACTACCAATCTGTGGCTAGAAAATCGAACTTCTGACACTCAAAGTTCCCTGAGAGAAATTTTCCCTATGTGTGTGCTTTTCTCTTCCACCCGACATTGATTCTACTACTAGAAAACCCTCTACATCCAACCAAGGAATCTTAACATCTAAATTTTGAGTTATTGTTGTTCCCTCTAACTGTTATAATCCTCATCATGGGAAAACCTATTTTTTTCTACCAATCCTGCAACTGAAAATCAAATTTCTTCCCCAGCAATTCGGCTTGCCTGTTAGTGACCTACATAACCTCTAGGAATTTTGGCCCACTTCTCTCTCTGAGCAATGAAATTATCTCCTCTGCTTATGATCTTTCAAACTGATCACTCATGCTTTGACATCATCTGGAAATTTAATCTACCACATCAACTAGAAATTATTTTCCTAATTGTTAATTTATTTAACAATTTATTTTGCAGTTTACTATGACAAATACAAAATAATTTACACTTTCATTTTCACAAATAAATACAATGGAATAAAAATAGCAGTGGAAATTGAGAAAATCTAGAACACACACACACACAAATGATACTATTATTTTTGGACAAATGTCCCCGAAAAACCCCAAGTTGGGAAAACTGGTGCAACAACTGAGGGTTTTATCATTATGCAACAGTCAAATATGAGTACAATATATGGATGCACAACTGGAAATCTAAACAACAAGAAGATCTGACCAAAATTATCTAAGGGAATTTCCCTTCCTCCACAAGAAATCCCGACACAACTCTACCTCAGAAAACTCGTCCTCCTAGACATTTTGTGTCAACTTCTGTGCAGTGCTTGTGTAGACCCTTGGATGTCTAGCTTGAAACTTCCTCTGATGAAGTTGTTCTTCCTATCTCTGCTGAGGAAATTTATTCTATGGTCCTGTGGAAAACTCTCCCATCCTTTGGAAGCTGACTCGAATTTTCCTCCAACTAAATAAAATTTTTCTTCTAAAGAAACTGTGCATTTCTCTACATTGCCTCATTGGGAATACCTTGACCTCCTACTGATGGCTCTTTAGATCTAGAAAACTTCCTCCGCATCACTACCTTTGCCTCTCGCCACATTTTCTTCCTTACTAAAGCTCAAAATCTCTGGAAATTGATGCTACTACTTTGGAAAATCGAATTCTCCATGTCTCTCCAATGTATTCTCCAAGTGCCCATCTACTTCTTCTTATAATCCTCTATTGGAGCACCAATTTTGAATATTAAAAATTAATCAAGGTATAGGATCATCTTGGAGAAGACCTCCATCAGTTTCTAGAGAATTCTCACCTTGAATTAATTAATTCTGATTAATTAACCAATTTTCCTATGTTTAGACTTAGTATTTAACATTAAAAAATAGGTCAATAATATAATTAAGTCATCTCTAGGTGGAATTTCTAGAAACTATTTCTGGTTTTTGGAGAGCTCATACATTCTAGCCTCTCTACCAAATTTTGTGGGTAGAACACATATGATGCTACAAAAATTAACAGTTTAAAATCAATCATGTACAATTTGTGAAAAAATTATCAAATCCAAGTCATATGTAAATTTTTGAAACAATGATTATTATGTATTGATTAACTTGAGTGTTTACATTTGATGTCATCACATAAGGGTTAGCTATAGGGGGTTTCTAGTGTTACTATCATGTGGTCACATGAGTGGGACCAAATAGTTCCAAATCTTGGTGCATTCCCATTGAGGATCTTGTAACACCCCTGGGATGTTAACCCATTTTATGTACTCAAACATCTTATTGTTAGGATAGTTAGTTGGATTCTGTGTCGACTTGTATTCTTGTGTATGTTTAATTAATATTTTCTTTTTGTCTTTTTTTCTTATGATTATTTTATTTAAGGCTTAATAAGCCTAATTTTGTAAAATATAGTCAGATACATGATAATGCATCATGGTTGTATACCAACCAACATCAATAGGGGGTGGCAAGAGCTCCACAACAAGAAAAGGTAAAACGGTAGAACCACAATATGGTTCTTAATCATAGGAAATGCATGAAGTGACCTAATGAATGAAAACAGGGCCTTAAAGCATATTATATCTTGAGTTCAAGTTAGGGGAGTGAGTCCCTCATGTTCCACTTAGCAAAAAAAGTACATGCACATATAAGTTAAGTTTTCTCACTATGTTGGGGAGGCTTCTATATCGTTGACCTAGGAACTATATACAAAAAGGCCTAAAATTAAAAGTTCTAAAATTTGATGGAAATAACATGTCAAAAACCTCGATGATATGTTCCAACATAACTTGAATTGCGTCAAATGGAGCCCTTATGCAAAAGTTATGGCATTTTGAATTTCACACCAAACAACAAAAGGTTGGACATGGTAACTTGTGGCACATCCATATAACACCATGTTGCAAGACCTATAATGACATGTTGCATCCATAACACGACGTGGTGGGAACAAAAGTCAACATGTGGTAAGAAAAATGCAGATGTAGCATGGCATCATGGCATGATGGAAAAGTTGACCTATGGCAGCATGCCACATGGCCCAATTAGAGGGAACCATGTGGCACCACAAAGAACATGTAACAAAATTATGTTGTAACAACATATAATTGGAGCAAGGGGGTTCAACATTGCAACCTTCGAGTGAGGTGTAAAACACCCAACCAATGGGCCATAATGCATGACTATGCAGGTGTGGAAGACTACTATATTTGAAGTTTGGTTATGACTATATACCAAATATGAAGGTCGGTGGGCTCGACCCTGAGAAATCCACACATAAGCCAAAAATCAACAATTATTTTAATCAAATGCACCAATTGAATTGTCTAATGTGTCATGACATGTATGGTCAAGTTATAATTTATTTAAATCGAATATTCCACGTTGTAATTCTTTGGGGTTTATTATAATATGGTTTTGGTACGAAAAACCAACGATTATAAAAATGGCACACCAACCAAAACAAAATCTATCAAATGATGATTAGGGAGCAAGTTAATTTATTTTAAAAATATTATCTATGCCAACTAATGAGCCAGGGGCTCATACGTTTATTGGACTATGTGTTAATGGGGCTGTAAAATTTACATCAAATGTTATGTTTTGATTAGGCCACCATACAAGTGGATATAACAATAATGCACCGTGATTTTTTGTTGTAATGAATGGGCTTGACCCAATGGCCTTAGACACAACCTTTGCGGGCTCAACCCCAGGGCCATGGACCCCCAAAGAATATATGCCAAAATATATTTCCATTATAATATGTTTTTGTGTTGTGAAAATTTCATAGTGTCGAGGCCTCTTATTACTTTCTTAAACCTTTATATTTTTAAACTAGGGGTTTTAGAGGTAGATTTTGTAGAAACCGAAAGGAGGTTCTTGGTGGCATTTTGGAGGCCACTTCTTGGTAGAAAATATCTCATTTTGTAGTAGGTTTTAGAGGCTTTTGTTGATGTAATAAAGTGTTTTTATTCTTAGCATGAGAATAATGAAAGGGGACATTCCATTGGAGGTAGGACCCAAAGACGTAGCTCACATTGGATGGAAGCTGTTATCACATGGTTGTCGTTATTATTCTCTTCTCTTTTAAATCTTCTAAGTTTTTTTTTTTTTTTTTTAATTTCAATTTCATTTAAGTCTTTCATGCTTGATTTAAATTTTTAAGCTGGCTTAATTTAATCATTCGCACTTGAATATTTTTTACAAACCAATTGACTTTAAAATATCCATATCAACCGTTCAACCATGGTTCCTTCGAGATTCATATGCAATATAATTGAGGAAGTTGTTCAAGGGTACCTTTGGGTTGGAACCTTAACTCGTTTTTTGGGTTTTAAGTTGGATATGTTGATCAAGAGTTAATTTGTGAGCTCATATGGCCCCCAAAAACTTGAAATGAAACAACTATAAAAACCCATAGATAGATGTATCCATTACCCTGTGACTTGAGTCAACCTTAACTTGTGATCTAAATTAGTCATTACCCTATAGTTAGATTTAGTCCTTAATTTGTGACTTGGGTCAGCCAAAATTTCCATGCTCATCTTAGGTGAGGCTATTGCTTGAAAGGGATATTGGTTAAGCTTCCTAATGACTTATATGACCAATTTCTCCTTGCTCTCATAGGGAAATGTTGGAGTTTGGAGGGAGAATTTGTCAAACTCATATACCAGAGTGAGGTGTTGTACCTAAATGGTACTAGATTGTATGTCAAAATTTAGCTCAAGGACACCCTTTACCCTTGTGGAGTTATGGCACTAGATCAAGGTTTACTCACCATTAAAATATTGTGAGCAACATAATTTATGGTTCGAAGGAATATCAAAGGTGTACAACTAGTTGGTGGTATATTATAGGAGATAAGTATTCAAGCCTTGTGTACAAATCCTTAATATGTGTATAAAATATGTTATGTTACATGAATATACATTGTAATTAATTAATCTTAATGTTGTGTCTATTTATAACGAAATATATGTTGTTATGTATTTTGTATGTTATGCATGCCTAAAAGGCCTCCATGAGTAGATTAATTGATGCATAAATGAGTGAATTGCATGGAGACTTATTAGCTCCAAGTAGGAAAATGTTACCATAATTATGATACCTATGAGTAGTGCGTACCATTTATGAATTGGACCAAAAATCATGAGTCAAGGTTTGAGCTTTCGGGTGAATACTTAGAGAAAGAGCCTTCATAGAAAATATGACCCTTAAGGTTAAAGTGTCCTCTAATAAACTTAAGGAATCCTATTATAATGTCATAAATTAATTTTATATGTTCTTAGGAACCTCCAAAAAAATAAACTTCAGAAAGTTGCAAATATATATATCTTTCCATTAATAGAAAACTATCATTATAGAAAATGGAAATAAAAAAGTTGGAAACTCTACAAAGTAGTAATATCATTTTGTCCACACCTTAATAGTTCTTTCTACTGGTTCAAGTTCCCCTTTTTATACACAATGTGAGCGAGTATCCTCCTCCATAGGATGTTTTCCTTTCTTTTCAAAAGTCCATAGAGTTATGGTGATTGTCTCCATAGGGTTTGTCATGCAACCACCTTATCTTTAACTATTGATATACCTAATTTTATACTGATTGTGTAGGTAGATATTGATAGATGAGGGGACAAGACCCCCATATTCATGGTAGGCTACTATATGAACTAATTTTACTTCAAAAACCTATCCACACTAGGATGAAAAGGCTACTAAACGTCATAAAAAACATAGGGATGGATAAATCATTTAGGCACACATTTCAACATAAGGAATGACATGTAAACTAGAAGAATGTGTAATAATCAACGTCATAAGTACATTCATTCCAAGGTGAAAGAGGTTATATATGGGCCTTTAAATGTAAAATTTAAAGCCCCATCATAACCCACTAAGATGTTTTCCAATCCATGGAAAAATTTACTTTTTTCAATCTTCTTGATCCTTGAGTTGCTCCTCCCTTATCTCTTTAGAAACTTATCTAGCATCCCATGCTACAAAGTTAGTTGTTTCTCTTGCTAGATAAAACCTAGTTACACTATATATTTCTTTCCATTCCCTTGATTCTTATTTGTGACTAGTGTCTTATGTCATCCTCAATAGTAATGGGTAGTATAACTTCAGTCCAATCCACTGTATCCCCATTCTCTATTCCATTTTTTTAATGTTCATTAGCTATTTTGGGAGTATCTTTACTCCCAACCATATTAACATATTATTTCCTGATTGTGTGGATGAATTCCTCTTTCATCAAACACCTCTTATAGACCTTAAGCCTAAAACCATTGACTAGAAAAGGTATTTTCTATTCATCAATAGTCATAATCTTGATAGATCCATCCTCATGACATTTCTCTATTCAATATGGTCCTAACCATCTATTCATTAGCTTTCCTTTAAAATATTTAACTTTGGAGACATAAAGAGGGGGCCAATCACCTTCCTTAATGTACTTCTTTTTTGATAAATTTGGCATGCCATATTTCCTTTACAATTGGACCATCTTAATGTGAATAAACCCTACATTCTATTTTCTTCTAATGCATTAAGCTATTGTCTTTTTTCCTCCCAAGAACTTGTCAAATCCATTTTGAGATGTGAACATATCCTTTATGTAAAAAATTCAAACTCAATGGGCATCATGACCTTATTTCAAATATTGACTAATAGTGGGTAACCCCTATAGTAGTCTTCTAGGTAGTGCGCATGTTTTTTCAATAAGCTTGTCAGCCTAATCTTTTCTGCTCATGCTAATTAAATTTTTTAGGATGTTTTCTAATTACCTATTTTTCACTTCAACTTGTCCATTGGATTAGGCATAATATGGATCATCCTTCTTATGATGGATGTGATGTTTCTCAATAATCCTTTTGCTAATATTCAAAGTGAATTTTGTTCCTTGATCTATTACTATTTCCATTAGGAATCCATATTTATGGAAAATGTTCTATTTTAAAAATTAGGCTACCTTTTGTTCTATGTCCACTTTGATTGCTCTTGTTTCAACCCACTTAGACAAATAATTAATACATATAAGGATGTACCACTTCTACCTCCCCCAATTTCCCATCCAGTGTTTCTCAAATGGTCCAAAAGACACTTGGGGCTATATAAAGGAATTTCATTTCTTCTAGTAGGTTTTCCCATCCATTGACATTCATTACAACAAGAGGTGTATTGATGGGAATCCTTGTGAAGGGTAGGAAAAACACATCTATTCTATAATATCTTGTATATTATTCTTCTAGATACAAAATTCCCTCAATAGAGCCTGTCATGGAAAGTCACTAGAATGTCATATATTTCATCTTCCCATACACACCTTCTTAGGAATTGGTCAAGCCCCAATTTGAACAAGAATCCCTTAATACATGTATACAATTTACTTTTCCTAATCATTTTACATCTCTTCTTATAGGATGGACAAGGGGGATTTTTGTTTTAGCCAAATAGTTTCCAAGTCTAGAAAAAAAGGAAGTGTATGCTAATATGGAGAAGAGGAAAAAATATGCCACAACATTCTACTTTCTAGGTTTATCAATGAATTCTAAGTCAAATTATTCGAATAATAATAATCATCTAATAATTATTACATTAACATCAGGCTTTGTCATCGGATAATTAATGTTGACATGGTCAATATGTACAAGTAATTAGTAACAAGTGACATAGTGTTTAAATTTATTAGAGTGTGATAAAGAACAAGAATCTCCTTTTCAATCACACAGTAATATAACTCAGCAATAGATAAGTTTTTTACAATGAAATAAATTGCATAAGAAATATTATCTATTTTCTACCCAATGACTACATCTATAGCATTTTTTTTGGCATCAATGTGAATACGAAAAGGTAAAGTCCGATTGGGTCCTTTCAGGACATGTACGTATGCAATTTTTTATGTAGTTCTTTTAGAGTCTTCTTAAAATTTATTTGACCAAAAAATTTTGTATTTAGTGAGTAGGGACCACTAACGGGAAGAAATTTTGTTAAAATCCTTTGATGAGCCTTCTATTAGTACCCTACATGAGTAAGGAAACCTCTAACATCATGTTTACATTTCTTCCTTATACAGAAAAAGGTCAGGCTCATAGGGTGCATATATAAAATCCCTTTATGTTTTTGAACAGGTGGTTATCCTCTATTCAAACAAACTCATATTTAAAACTTGAATATCAAATATTAAATATTAAACTCATGAAATTGTGAGTGAACTAGCTGTTCTTTGGAAAGAAAATTCGATAAAATAATGAATTCAGTTCTTATAATTTCGTTCCACATTGATATCCATAAGAATATGTGAGGATATATATATAAATTAAAATAAAATAGATGGAAATATAAAGCATTGGTTCACATATAGAGACAACTATAAATGGTATCATGCATTTGGAATCACAAGAGCATAGGAAAACATCCATGAGATTCTTCTTATTTGGAAAATAAATTTCATAACCACAAGTGAAATGAGTTCTCAAAATAAGCTCTCTACAAGAGTTAAAAAATAAAATAATATATGGACTTCAAATATTAAAATAAAGTTGAATGTCTAAAGCATAGTCACAAAATCTTGTCATCTAATAAAAAAATTAAATGCCTTCAGCCCATAATGGGGTTGGGATTGGGCTCACATATAACAATAGCTAAGCTATGCGAAAGGGTACGTGGAAGAAAGGAGATGAAATACAATCATGGATTGGATTTAGAAAACGTGTAAAAATTACTTAAAGTGGATCAATCTTAAAGTGGACTGAGAAGATAGAAGGGAATTGCTTTAGAAAGAAAACAACACTGACAAATTGTAGAGGGATCAAATGTGGAAGAAGAGTATGGCCTATATGGTTTCAGGAAGGATCATTATTCCAACTACTTGGGAAGATATTGAGGATTAACAATTTCTTATAACGATTGTTGTAGACATTTGTCAATACATTCTTCCATGGGAGGAATCGTGATGCCTTGCTTTAGACGTAACTCAAATATCTTTTCCTCAATTTCTCGTGCATATGATCATAGTTGTTTTGCCATAGATATTTGGCCTGGATTTTTATTGAAAAAAGTAACAAACCACTTTTAACCCGGGACTCCAAAAAGTCTGTTAAGTTTTTGAATTTAGAAGCTAATGATGTTTTAATTGTTTCTAATTATTATTTTAATATATATTAAGGAATCATAGTGGAATCTATGGTTATTCATGGCCCCCAAATGTCCTTGGGGACTTTAAGAACTTTGAGAAAATTGTTACTACTTTGATCACCAATATTCGAGCACTCGACAATAACATCTTGCAGTATTTTTATCCTACCAAACTAACCAACTTTGATTTTCTTTATGCTCTTCAAATTATGAGCATTTCGATGTTTTTTTAAAGGTCACTTATACTACTAAATTCATTCACAAAATTAGAAAATTCATTATCAACAAATTGTTGATCATCTAGGAGATATTTCTTTATATATTCAACAAATCCCCTGAGAAGTTCCTTGTATGTAAAGTAATTTTCCATGCTTACTTGATAATTTCTACTCACTTATTAATATTAGTTGAAATATAATCTAACAACATTCGATAGGGGTGATTCTTGCTTAATGTTTTGGGTGTGCCAAGGGTAGTGACCGCAATCTATGGTCCTTGAATAGCTAATGGGGTCATAAAGAGTGGAGAAAGATTTAGAACTTTTTCAAGCTCAATTCCTCTTAAGCTTCAAATTTTTTGTTCCTTTTTCAATAATAGAGTGTGCAAAGGGCTCACCTATAGTTTGATGCAAATTTAGTAGATATATGATTCCAACTCCAGAAAAATCAAGTTTATAATTCCATTGGTCGGTCACCTTCTTATTTAAAAACTTGACTTTTTTAAATCGAAACTTCTTAGTTTCCTTGTCGTATTGGGTGTGTTTTATGGCCAAGGATTGGTCCTCAAGGGTGACTAATTCTTCAAAAATAATTTCTTTTATCATTTTCTTGATTTTGGCCATATGTGTCATAACCCAATTAGGCGTGATAGTACTGTCAACTTTGATATCATCAAGTTCTTATGGAATTTGAGACCCTTTGTTAGTAGAAGTTTTATTCTTATATAAGTTGGTAATGCGTGAATTTTATAAAGTCACTCAGGGAGGTGGATCCTCTCCATATCCTTTTCTAGAGCACTCATCATTACTCTCTCCTCTGACGTGGACAAGATGTCTTTTATTGTGACTAAAAGAAGAGCTTAATCAAGGTTTTGGTGTTGATGTTGGTGGACCAATCATAGGTTTTTTACCTCTATGTTTAATATTACCTCTCGTGTTGGTGTTGGCTTCCATGATTACTTTTGTAGTAGGGGTGGAAACTTCCTTTTCTTTGGATGGGCCAGTGTAAATTTCTCATATTTCTTCAAAAATTATTTTAAGCAAACCCCTATATATGACCATAATCAGATGCATTGAAAATATTCCTTCAAGGTCAAATTCTTAGATAGATTATGCTTAAGTAAAATTTAAAGAATCTCGTAACTTAGAAAATTCATTTATATGAGCAAACATTATTGAATAATCTCCCCATTGGTAAATGGTAACAACATGAACTTCTTTTTCTTATTTGTTTAAAATAAAATTAACTATAGGTGGTATTGTTGGTAGATTTCAACAACAAAATATCTATGGAGAATAGAATTGGGTAGTAAGAAGGTTTTATCTTGAAATCCATAAATTTTGACAAAGGTATGGTCTTCTCTCTCCTTATTTATTACCTTTCCCCATAGGAAAGTTTGTGATTGGTAGAAATTCACTAGGGCTCCCACCTAGCTAGCATAAAATTGACATCTTTAACATATACATCTTAAATTTGGAAAAAGTTAAATCGAGCCTTTTGCTTCCATTGTAAGAAAAACGAAAATTATATTGAATCCAGATGTAGATTCAAATTGCTTTATGTGGTAGTCCATTAAAAGTATGCCATGAGACAAGAGCCTTAACTAGATAAGTTGTCATAAAAAATCTTCAAGTCTTAAATAAATTCACTAAATGAAAGGAAATCTCATCAGAGATGACCTTTTCCTAGGAAGAGATGAAATCTCTCTCAAAGGTATAATATAATACATACAAATTGACCTAAGAATAGTTGATTTGATTTCTCATCCCATTAGTAACGTAGATAGCCAGAGGAAATATTTTTATGGTTCGATGAATATAGAAATGTCAATAAAAGAAATGTTGGGTGGGACTTGTGTTGAACGTGGTAAGAATTCCCAAATAATATTTGTCTTGATGCCCTAAGAATTAAGAAAGGCATCGACTTTAGATATTTAGAGTTGCTTGGTGGTCTTTGGTAACTTGAATATTTTCCTGAAGACTTTGAGTTAGAGTAATTGGATTATACTTAATGCTAAGCTTAATAGTCATAGTCTTTGGGTTGAAATGTATGGCACAATTATAAACTACTTCTCTAAAGTCAAACAATTCAAGAACACATGCAATGTTTGTCATCCCCATGGTCCAAATTTTATTGGTGTTATTTTCTTCTGGGGCCATATTGAAATACCAATTGTATGTAATGGACTAGTGGAAACTCTTTTCTAGGAGGGTATGTGAATTAGTTAATGGTTCTTTCTTTATTTTTGTGGCCATCTCTTCAATGTATGTATGAGAGATAAATGAAGCTTTAGTGAAACTTAGATTCTAAATCCTCATTCTTTGGTATAATTAATAGGATGTTACTTTATTTCATGACACTTTCCTTGGTCCACGTGAAACAATATTTGCAATTTAATGCTCATGGTCATTTTCTTAGTAAGGTGATGAGGAGTATTTCATGTAGTACAACGTCAAGCATCTGAAGAGAGATTCACATCCTACCATATAAAGTGCTTCCTTTACCTTGACGATCTAACTTCCTTAAATTAACTCTTAATTTTCGTTGAAATGAAGAAATGGTTGTGTTAATTAAGGTGTTAAAGCCAGTGAGGTGGTCTCTTAATGTTTCATGCACGAAGAACTATCATGCATGGGAATCAATGTATGTGGCAGAATGGGTGTGTGGAATGATGCAATGCGTAGAGGATAAGGACATGTATATCTAATATTGTGGAAATAATGTGTGTGAAGGTCTAATTGTGTGATTAACATGTGAATGAAATGCTTCCACACATTAACATTTTTTGCAGAGGAAAACAAGAGTGAAGAAATGAATTATACGGGTTTCGTCTACATAGGCCCATAAGAAAAAATAACTATGGATCTTTCCTATAATGCATATAATTTAGTTCAAAATTTGACTCCTATTGTGGATAGTGACTCTGTTTGGATTACCAAAAACCCAGAACATGGCCAATAACCTACTCCATTAGGCTATGTTGTTAAAATATACAAGTAGAGCGAGTTAGATACAAGGTGAATAGGTACAATACTATACATTTCTACATATAGGAAGATGTTTTAAGACCTCATAGGTAAATAAATGTTTGAGATGTTTCTTATTAACAGGAAATACCAATAGCCAACCATCCATTCCCTTCAAAATGTATGAATTGAAACCATTAATTTTTTGAATGATTTATGGTCCAATCCATAAGGCACCAAACTTTCTATGCATTGAAGTATTCTCCTTTTCTTTATTACAAAATAGAACTAGTTATCATATTGGACAACTCTTTCTTGTTGCTATTTTTATTGAAATTTATGGTTGAAATCTCTTCTCTGCTCTAAATATTTCTGAAGGCTTACTCCCTTTGTTCTTCTCATTCAGTTAACCGATGAATTATAACTTGAATAGGTGGATTTTGTCTTCATCATACATTTGTTCTAGTATGGTAAGTGTATTAAATTCTATACATACAAGTAGCCTTTTATCCTTTACATACACCAAATGATTTTTTTTTTTTTTGACAAATGCTTACTTTTGGACTATCTCTATGAGCCTTCAAAGCATTTAACAACCTTTTGAGCCAATTCGTTTGATTATATTCTAAATTTTTATTTAGAATATTAATCAAGGTTTTGTTTGTAAATTTAGCCAAACTATTACCTTATGGATAATAATTGGAATATTCTCCTATGATTGTCCCAAACTTTTTGCAAAATTCTGTTTAATATGGATCCTATTATATATATAATATTATATATATATATATATATATATATATATATATTATATATATAATATATATATACACTCATTATCAGTGACAAATATTTTTATAACACTAGATTTCACGAGGATGCTTTCTTCTAGAAATTGTATTAGGTGCTCTATATTAGCTTGCTTTAAGGCTACTAATTCTAGCCACATGGTGAAATAAGTTTTTGTTGTTATGATGCAAGCATGACCAGTGCCTAATCTGGGGTTAATTGGACTAATAACATCTAATCTTCATTGAGTGAAAGGAGCACATAAAAAATAATATGTATAGACATAGTAGTTTTCTTTTGTTTTCATGAGAAATTTTGACATGAGGTACACTTCCTTACAAAATCATCGGAGTCTCTAAAGAGTGTAGGGTAGTAAATTGTAGCTTTAATAATTTTATGAGTTGCTACAACAGGAGAAATTCTCTCCACATGTGCCTTCATGCATTTCTTTAATGATTTCAAGGCTTTTTCTTGAGGAATGCATCTTAGTAATACTTCATCAATGTTCCTTAGGAAAAAAACTATGAATACCAATACATAAGAATTACATTTCATTCTCAGTGCTCCTCTACCTTTTCCTATCATCCCATGTTAAAATTATCATGATTTCAAATAAAACATAACATATTTTTATTAATCAAACATTCGTAGAAAATACTTTTGATCTTCTTCATTCAAAACTCAATATTCAATACTTCAACCCATTTGATTAAGCTAGATACCCTTGTCCCTTTATAGCTTTTGAGAGATTGATCTTAATACCATATTCTTGTGTTTTTTCAAATTAGTTAGCCAAATTACCTTCTCGCAATGGTTCCATTAGTATCATTTTAACAAGTGTATACAATACATAATAACATCGAAGCTTCTGAAGTATGAAACAACTTTATCTAGGGATAAACTTATTTTCTAATCAAAGAATACTTTAATTCATGTTCTTGCAATCACTACTCATGAAGGAAAAATTATGCTCCTCTTTTGGTTCCTTTGCTTGAATCAATACTACAACAACAATTTATTTCATCCAAAGGTGCATGAGATAATATATTTTATGAAGTCACAGATGATGAAAACAAGAGCACATTCTATTGCTAATTCAATATCACTGAAGGCTTTATGAGTATGTTTTGTCTATTTAAACCTAGTGTCCTTATACAACAATTTATTGAGAGATTTGACAATAGATGCATAATATAGAACAAAGCATCTTAAAATTGATTTTCCAAAAAAAAAATGGACTTCTTTTTTTGTAGTAGGTAGACTTAGTTCACATATTGCATTGAATGTCTTTGGGTCTATATAAATTCATTATATGTGGCCAAGCAATCTTCCCTCTAGCACTGCAAATAAACATGTCTTAGGATTGAGGAGAATATTTGTTGTATACATATTTCAAAAAATTATTTTAAATGAGATCAGTGGGACATCCTGAATATAAAATACAGGGTTACGTCACCCTGATAATATGCCATGGTTTTTCCTATCATTTCCTTAAATGTGTAATCCATGGCTCTCTAAAATATGGCCCTCACATTTTTCAGGCCAAATGGAATTTGAGCATAAGCATAAGTTCCCCATGGTGTAGTTATTGTGTTCATATGTTCATCTTCTTTTGCCACTAATATTTGATTGTATCTATAAAATAAATTGTATCTCCAATAGCTTGTCACAATGGCCCTTCCATATTTGGAAGGGGATATTCATATGTAAGGGATGCTTTGTCAAGATCACAAAAATAAATACATAATCTTATTCCTCCAATCTTGTTTATGACAATGAGTGGATTTTCCATCCATTTTGATGGCACTATTCAAAAAGTAATTCCATATCTTTCCATTTTATCACTTTCTAACTTGATAAAGGTTTTATATTTAGATTGATTATCTTTGACATTTTTCTAATTGGGTTATTCCATTCTTTTAAAGACATGACATACTCAATGATCCTCTTATTATATGCCTTCAAATCTTGATATGTTTGCATGAATACATTGAATTATAATTCCTTCAATAAGGTGACATACTGATAAAATTACTAACTATATGTTGTACCAACATTTAACCATTTGGGTGCTTTAGAAGTTCCAACATCTATATTTCGAACTTCTTCAATTTTCTCATTTCATGGTTTTTTTGACAATTGGAACATATATATTTGATCATTAAAATTAAACATTGATTCCAAAGACATTGGTAACTTTTTTTCCAACATTTCTCCATTATATTCCTGAGAAATAAATTCAATGATATGTTCTTTGTTCTCAAAAACTTGCAGATTTTCCTTGTTTTCTATGACAAATGGGTGAAACAAAACTTCAAACTTTTTTAGTGTGTTAATAATTTGTTGTTGTTATTGATTTCAAGTCTAGTCACTAATGTCAAGTGATGACAAGTTCATGGGTATCTTGTTGAGTATTCATAATACTAGTGATTCCATTGATTAATGAGTGTAGGTTGTAGATTGTTTGACTTGACATCATGAATGCAGACCAGTTGGATAACCTAGCCTTGTAGTATTTTTTCCTTTGCTAATCTTGATCAAATGATCATGCAACTTTTTTTATTAGATAGTCATATCAAAGATATTTCCAACAATAGATAACACTTAGTCAAACTCTCAAGGAAAGAGGAGATTTTTTTTTACATGACATTTGTTTTAGAAAGCAGAGATGGCTTCAAGGCATCCCAACATAGAGACTCATTTGTGGTGTTCTCACTTATTGAGTAGTTGAAACATATGCATGCTAGATAATTCAAATTTATATGAGCTTTACTAAAATCTATGCTTTGAGGGTATCCAGGGTTGCACAAAGAAACCACTTACGAGAAAGGTTGGATATAGTATTTCTCAAGTAGGTGGATGACCCACATATAGGTGGTATAATGAAGTGAAAATATAGGTAGTAGGTTGATGAAATATCATCTGGAGGACACGACATGTGGAATGATGACGTGACAACTATAGAACAAGACATATGGAATGATGATATAGTAGCCATAGGTAGTGACACATGGCACCCATCTTTTGGCATTTTCGGTGGCCAATTGGAAAGTGGAAAATGACATGTGGTAGGTACCTAGACACATGAAAATAAAAAAGGATGAAATGTGGTAGTGTGCTGATATGGTAGAGATGATGCCACAGTGACATGGCAAGAGAACCACGTGGCAACTTCTTATTAGTTCTTGAATTTTTGACATGGTAATCTCTCAGATATTGGGATACTCACTAGGAGGATTTCTTGTAACTATTCACATTATTAAATATGTTGGCCATTTTTCTGTGGTTTTGAAACCCAGAGGAAAAGGTCATCCAGGTATCTTGGGATCTAGAGGTGTACACTACATACTCATTTGTCAAAATTCCTAGATCCAGATTTAGTTAAAGTGAAGAGGTCGCCATGTCAAAGTTCTAACAATGACTTTCCACGTGTAGAAAGAGGCATTTGTGTATGTTCCCATCTAGATATGGAACAAGTGTTATTTTTTGTGAATTCCCAGAGCTATATTAAGTTGTGAACTATGTTGTTATGGTTCTACAAATGTCAACATTCCATGCAGTAGAAGGCATATTTGCATTCGAGGGTTCAAGAATGCATTAGTTATGGTCAACTAGGAAAAGGACCAGATACTAGATACATAAAAACAATCAAGAGTTAAGATCTGAGTTAAAACAATTAGTCATGTGGAGGTTCAGGCATGGTAGGTGCCAAGAAATGGCTCTCAATCACTCATGTGCCATTTTTTTCTTTTTGTAGCAATGGTGTTCTAAAAGACACCTTCTTAGGAGTAGGTTGTTCCCTACAAAGAAAAACAAGTTGTTTGGTTATTGCCAGTGGACAAGCATGAAGAAAAAAATTATTTCAAATGGTGGAAACAATACATACACAAACATAAACTAAAACAAAGAGATAAATACACAAATAATGCTTAATGAAGTAAACAAGTCAACATAATTATGGAAAATGGCTCCCTTTATTGAAAGTTGGTGATATAAGATGAATACAAATGGTAGAATACTAAACACTTGAAGATAATTATTTAAGAAATGGTGCTAAAAGATCCTTAGCAAAGAGGTTCTTTTAATCACTCTCTCTGCAAGATTCTCCTTTCTATCCAAGAAATATCAAGGCTCTCTCAATGGTGAAATATTGTCCACACTAGAGTGTTGGATTTCTTATTGGCTTGTTGGGGCCTAACCCAGGTTCAGAGGTGATTTAGCCAAACAAATCCCACTACTACTGGCCCTTTTGGCAATAGTCCATGGACCGCATACTGAGGTCTCACCTGAAGTAGTATGGGAGGGTGCTAGAACCAGGTTTCCACACCCTGGGGATGTTTGATGGGTTCAAGTGGTCAGCGGTTTGACCTTGTGCGCACATCACTACGTGCACTTACGTTACCTCGAAGCTTGTGATGTTGTCTTCGCGCAGCCCTACTCAGGGGCTGAACAGTGTTATTACCCAAGTCCTTACTAATCATCGAATATTAGTTGATTAACTTAGCTTATTTGTATGCCTTCAGTTATACTTAACAATATTCATACAAGTACGCACAATAAATAAACAATATAATTGCAATTCATATTCAACAAATAATAAACCAAGATAGATACACGTAATTCAGATAACACTTCTGTTTATTATTCTCTTCCTTCGGTTACAGACACTATTCTTCCTACGCACTTAGCTGCAGGGGTCCGCACACTCAGCTACAGACTCTAGTAGGCCTCTGCGCACTCAGCTTCAGAGTCTCTTGCTACTACTACATCCCAAGATACACATGGACACTTGCTATGTATTTCTATCTCATACTTCGCTCTAACTTTCTTACTTATTTTTACACTTAGAGCTTCACTCTATTTATACAATCCCATGGTCCATGGACCATAGGTAGGCCGACATTACATTCAAACTTAGGACGGATATCCCTGTGACTCTAACATACTTGGTGCCCACAATTCGCGGAGCTTTACAATAATATCACTCAAAACTTGGCCTTTGAGACCCCAACCCTGTTGTGGGGGGATTCCATGCCCAACATTGCTAAGAAGCAATTCTTCCAACACAATAGTGCTCTACTTCTTTTTCTTCAAAAATGAAATGAAGGTTTTCTCTGATATAAATTTGGCTAGCATAACATTGTCTCATGTTTTGGTTCTCCCATGGCCTATTTCTGTAGAATTTTTTTAACCTATCTTCCCTCTTTTGGTCCATGAATGATAATGACTTATGATTAGGACAAGATTATTCCATTGAGGGATGCACATCTTTAGGAAGACTTGAATTTAGTTGTCCTTGACTGAAATCCTGTCAGTAAATCATCTTCCAAGTGTGGGAAGTGGTCCTGAGTTGTTGATTTGGGCATTCATTTGACTGCGTGGATTTCAAAGAAAATACAACACGTCGAGCAACTACTGAAGAAAAATCCACGCAGACATCTAGTTTTTAATTCCATATGATTTAGAACTTAGGAGAAATTAAATTTTTTGACCTTTATAACGTCTTCAACTAGAACATCTTCACTTGTGCATTCTTCTAGATGAATTTGGGTGTCATTTAGATTGTACAAATATCTGTATGAATTTCTAGTGTTAACAGTTGACCCCTGATGTGTGAGGTTAGGATCAAGTGTATAGCTGAAATACGTCATTTTTTGTTTACTTAATGAGAGTTTGATCAACTTATGGATAGAGAGAACAACTTTTTTTTGAGATGTGCAAAGAAACAACCTTAATTGAGGATAAAATATAACCATGCTATGAAAGAAGTGCTTATACGATGTTGGGGTAGGGTCCCTAGGGTCAATTTTGGGTTAGTTTAATCAAATTTTTAGTATAATTTTCTCTGTGAAATGTGGAAGCAAAGCGTGCAGCAAAGTGGGAGTCAAAGGGCCTTTAGCCCCTTGTATGGGTAAGTGATAGGATAGTTTTGAGACTCAACCATAGGACATGGGCCATGGTATTGTAATAGAAAAGCTATAAGTATTTGAGTCATAGCAATTCTATAGATATCAATCTTTTGGAAAATGAACAAGTGAAAAGGCAAGTGTTAAGGTAGGAAAGCTCTGTTTCCTGTACTTAGGCAAAAGGGGAAGGCTCCTACAGCTGAGTGTGTGGAGACCTTGGCAAGTCTGCAACTGAGTGTGTGGGCCCCTACAATTGGGTCTATAGGGTGGAAGAGTCTGTAATTTCAACATTGAATCTAATAAAGACTGATTTTGGACCAAATCTATTGCATCTATGCCTTGTTCTTAATTCTGTTTAAGTTTATGCATTATTGCTTAATAATATGTTTTCTATGAAAGGAAGTATATCTTCTACATGAATCTATTGAATCTTTAATGTCTATGGGTGAAATGAGTAATGATTTGTTTTTGAAACGGTAATATTTAAATCTGTGATGGTAATTGTTCGAAGCGGGTAGATCTATGCGAAGGCAGAACTAGGGTTATTATTTACTAAGAGAAAGTTGTAATTATGTTTCCTTTAGGTCTGAAATGTATAATCGTAGACCTTCACAAAGGTCTAGAAGCCATCTGAACAAAGTTGTAGTAGTGGACCATAGGAGGACACATATTTGTTTGAATGAAGATCTGATCTACAAGGGCTTCAGATTACTTATCACATGGTCTTTGGATGCAGAATCCTGGTTCTAGCATCTCCCAATACTTCTGCAGGTGAGACTACAACCTGCACTATGTAGGTTGTTGCTAGAAGGGCTAGAAGTTAGGGTTCTGTTGGTTGGCATGAATAACTTTGAACATGGGTCAAGCCCCCTTAAGCCAACAAATGGTTATGTTCCCTAGGTACTTTAGCATGGAGTGATTTGTATACATTTTAAATGACCGCCCAACAAATAATCTCGAAACTTTTGCAGCTTGTAGACCATCGCCAACCCTTCACACTCTGTAGTGGAATAATTCTTCTCAGCCTTTGATAGCTTTCTACTCGCAAAGGCTATCAGATGATCAATTTGTCCCTCTCCTAGCTATGTTAATATGACACCAAGCACAATACAAGAAGCATCTACATGCACATGGAATTCTTGCTTCTAGTCAGGAAACACCAAAACATTACATCTTTCTTCAATAATGTTTCCAACATCTCGGTTACCTGAGCATATGCCTCGATAAACTTTCTATAATACCTAGTGTGCCCCAATGTTGCACGCAACTATTTTACATTCCGAGGAGCCTACAAATTCACAATCACATTGATCTTCATAAGGTCCATCATCAATCCATACTTACATGCAACATGGTGGAGGAAAATTCCAAAAGGCACACAAAATATGCACTTCTTAAAATTTATCACGATTTGATACCTTCGACATGTATCCAGCATAAGGCGCAAATTCGCAATATGGCACTTCACCAACCCAAACACAGTCTAATCATCAAAATAAACCTCCAAAAATTTATCAAAAATTCTTGAAATGTCACGATTACTACTCAGGAGAAGATTGCAGACGCATTCTTTAATCCAAATGGAATTATTGTATACGGCTTCCTTGACCATTTATGGCTCCAGTAGTGTCGTTGGATTCCTAATGCACGAAGGGAGTACAGTACAACTGGGTGTAGTATTCCTGTAAGGAATTCATCGCAAACTGCCACGAAGCACAGGAGGACAACACGCCATTTCGCTATGCTTGGCTCTTGTTGTTAATTTTACTAGTAGCATGGAACCTAAGGGAGGATAGTTAGTTTCCTCCACAGGAAGAAGATGTGACAAAGGATCTAGAAAGGATCAAGAAAACCAAAATTTTCAGGATATTGGTTGAAATGGACCTCCGCACAGTAATCAATCAGTGGCCAAGGTTGTCTCTAGCCTTATTTGAGCACTTGAGGGCCTTCATAGAGTTTAAGGACAACTTCCATAATGTCTCAATCAGGGTACATCGGGATCCTAAGCATATATGGCACAACTTTCAATAATTTTGGAAAAAGATGTGCAATAAATTGTGGGAAATTAGCTAGCAAAATGGCGACAACCCAAGGATGTTGGCAAAGATACCAGTCAGGGCAGAGAAAACTCGATTGTGTAGACGACAGCTGCGTAGAAGTGAAAATAAGTAGCACAAAAAGTCACGCGAGCATTGGCTGAGCAGAGAAAGAAAGAAATTGTTGCTAAGGCAACTGTTGAAAAAGAGTGCGCTATGAAAGAGCATGTTGAGACAAAGCGCACTGACAGAGAGGAAGTCAAAGCATTGGCTTCCCAACATACCAAGGAGTAGGAATTGTCCGAGCAGGGTGGAGATGGAGGAGAGGAACATAACATTCCCTTCAAATTGAAGAAGCACAATACGTAGACAACTACTAGGCCAAGGAAGAAGCACAAATCAAATAAACAAAAGCACATTGACCCAATGATCCTCACAGAAGGGGATCTCAATGAAATTGGGGACAAAGTTAGAGACATCATAATGGAGTTATGGCATCAATTTGAACAACAATACATGTAGACACTACGGAGTATCCAGAAGGATCTGCGTGAGGTACAGATCTAAAAAGGCAGGATTCAAGCAAGTGTAGGGCAAGCGAGCAGGGTGCGAGTGAGCCTAACGCAAAGGAGAGAGAAAGTTTTGGCAATGAAAAGGACACTCAACCTCAGAGTCATCTCCTTATTAGAAAGTTCAGTTCATGCAGAAACATAGGAAGACCACACTCTGCTAAGCATAATGATGTAAGGGAGCGAGAAATTTTTGGAAATGGAAAGGACACTTGACCTCAGAGTCATCTCCTTATTAGAAGGATCAGTTCATGCAGAAACATAGGAAGGCCACGCTCTGATGAGCACAATCAAAGAGATTGGAGTGAACTTAGCTGTGCTGCCATGTCAGACCATCCACTCGCAGCATCAGGGGGTCTTGGACGAGCTTAGAATCAGAGAGAAGTGCACAATTGCAGTTACCAGTGAATTTAAGGTAAACAATGAATAGATTTTCATTAATAAGGTCAGGCTATAAAAGAAAAGGAAGAGATAAAAACATGAAGTCAAAGCCTGGAAACAACAATAATGTTGATCAGCGGTTGTCATTGATGTCAACCCAAGGAGCACCAGGGGCTACCCAGACCTTGCATGGGAATTTTGACTTGACAACTTACTCTATTCTTAGTCAAGGATATTCTATATGTATTCTACTCATCGATATGTTTCGGTAGATATATGGAACACCACGTAATTCTTCATCGTTTCAGAGATATTCATGTTTGAAGTTAGTAACCCCAGTTAGTGGGTTAAAACCCTATGGGGTTGTTTTCTTATGGGGGCCTGACCCATGTTCATAGTTATTTAGCCAAACAAATCCCTACACTACAGGCCTTTTCGGCATCAACCCACAGAGCATGGATTGAAGTCTCACCCAAAGCAGTATGAGGCGATGCTAGAACCAAGTTTCTGCACCCTTAAGATGGATGTGATGTCGGTTTAGTCCAACTAACCTACCTTCACAGGTCACTTCACGGATTGTTCAACCCTTCAATACCTTCGTGATTTGTTATAATAGACTTTTGCGTAGCCGTCACCAGGGGCTAAACTCGTTTCGCGCTACTAAGGCAGTGAACTACGATATCTCCTAAATTACACCAAGTATCTTACTTATCTCATTAACAAGTTTTGATTATCTTCACGTAAACAGATATTCTATCTTGTGCTCACTTAGCCAATACAATTATGCACATTCACACATCATATAAGAATTAAAAGTGAAATTCATACCCAATATAACAGATGCATAAAACATGAAATAAAGATGCAGAATTGATAGAAACTTCTCTTTATTGATACTTCCATTGTTTACAGACTTGAGTTGCCCTGTGCACTTAGCTGCAGGGGCCTGTGTACTCAGTTGCGGACTACTAGGCCTCTGCACACTCAGTTGTAGAGCCTCTTCCTACGCTATGACCCAAAACTAGAGTTTACACTTCAGAACTATCTCGCATACATCATATCTTTTCCATATTACAATCTCCTTAGCTGCCTTAACTACTTAGAGCTTCGCTCTATTTATACAATCCCATCATCCGCAGACCATGGGTAGATCTTCTACAACTAACATTACATTATAAAAATTAAGGGTGGACAAACCTATGACTCTTTAACAAATTATGCACTTCACGCCCCCAAAATGCGGAGTCATTACATTGGAATTACAAAACTAACCAAAATCTGGGCTCTATGCCCCAAATTTCCCCTTGGGGGATCCCACGCCAAATAGGTCCCCAACACAAACATCGTGACTTGCCCTCGAGTTATGCTTTAGGTGCGGAGATCTTTACGCGAAGACCTACCAACTCTGATTGGATCATTGCAAGTTCGGCAGCGCACTGAGCAACTGCTTGTTGAAATTCCTCTATGCACTGTTCGGTGACCGCTGTCGTCGAATTGCTGCCCTGAATCCTTTCTTGAGTTTCTTGTAGCTACGCGAGATTTGCTTCAATGGAGGTTGTAATGGTATACGCCTCATCAATCCATGGTTGTAGGCACGCTTTCAAAACTACTTCCTTATGCTGAGCAAAATCCACCTTCTCCTTGAGTGCCTTTGCTTGCTGCATCCTTGCGAGCCTTTGTGTAAGGGAAACCATCTGCACGGTACCTTTTACCTCATCGTATCTCTACCGCAGCTCGCGCCCCTTTGTCTCCAGTTGCTCTATGTTCAGGTCCTCTTTTAGGTTGGTGAGGACCTCGAACGACTTCTTGAACAGCTTCGTGCAGTCTGTCACTGCACTGTTAACTGTCGCCATTGCTGTTGTGATTGCAGTGGTACGTTGTTCCTTGACCTCCAGCGGAGTTGAAGGCAAAGTGGTTCTATTATCTGAAGGTTTAGCTCCAACTGAACCTTGGCCATTTCTACTCTAGCGTCGCATACCCCTGCTGCTAATTTTCGGACACGTGCCTCCATCGGTTGCATTGATTGGATGGCCAACTCCAGGACCATCTAGAAGGCTTCCTCCACTATCTATCTATTCTCCACCACTGCCTCATTGTGTTGCAGGCTAAACTATTCAATGTTGATGCATTGCTCACTCATTATCTGTAGCACGCAACTCTCCTTGGTGTGTAGTTCTGCAGTGACTCCATCCTGCAAAATATAGAGCTTCTCTCGAGGGAGCGTAGCCATGTTTAACCCGATGCCTTTCAAGTTGCTAACCATAGGCCTATTAGCCTCATTTTCTATAACAAGTGCTACCAGATGGAGCACTATTTTGTTGGTCATCCTGGTGCATAACATTTCCTCGGCCGTGGATGTACCGACTGCGAGGTTGGTTAACATTGTGCCAGCCTGTGGAGTGCACACCTGCAACTCCCGTATTTGAGTCCGGAGAGACCCCCAATACCATCTGGTGCTGCTTCTCAAACTGTTGGAGGGCCTCCACGGTGACATCCCTCACCGTTTCACCAATATTGTGCAAGTCTCCTTTAGTAAGGGTGATAGGGTCAAAAGATGTTTTTGAGGCCTTTGTCTTCTTTTGCAGCCCTACCTTCTCTCTTGGGCGCAAACATTTTAGCTAGGTGGACATTGTCTGCAAGTCCACGCCACCTTATTCTATGTCTGTTTCTGGCTCGGGCGAAGGCGAATTTTGTCCTTTGCACTCTTCTTCTACTGTCTTCAGTTGTTCCTTAGCCAACTTCGGAGTGTCATGCACCGCGTGGGCCTTAGCCACTACTTCTTCCTTCCTGTGTTTTTCCCCAGCTATGCCATCCAAAATTTTGTTTCTTCCTTCTTTCACTATATGGTGGACTTCTCTACTTCCATTATGGAGTTGGAGCACACCACTCTGGCGGCCAAGACTCAAGGACCGCAGAAATTACATCATTAGTTGCTTATTAAGGTAGCTCATGCCATGTTTTTGTAGGGTCCTTCCGCACCCTGATGAAAACATGGTGGAAGTCTACTTTGAACTCCACAAAGTTCTGCAGATTGTTGTAGACTGTGGGTGATAGCCATGGCTTACGATTAATCCCCATTATGATGTTCATCTCCATGAGCACCAAAAATATCTTTCTCTCCCTTATCCTCTGTGCATCCCTAGTTTCCCATAGCGAAGCATACTTCGCTGCCTTTGGAAGGTCCTACACAATCGATGGGAACTGGCTATCTTCAGGCAACTCCGACACCACTAGTATTGTCGACAACAGGAGCCATGTATAATGGAATGTTTTACCTTGCTCCTATGCCTCATGACAGTTCTCAAGGAACTCACCACATAGATACTTTGCCCAGTTGAACTGGACCCCTGCTGCGCATTGTGCTGCCAGTGCAACCATCAGCATCAACACCTCATCTGCATGACACTTCCACATCACCTTCCCTGCCAATATCTGTGTCATGACCTTAACTCCAGGGTTGTTAATGCTGGAGATGGTGTGCCCTCACTTCTTCTTCTCCATCTTAAATTTCTTTTTCATGGCCTCCAAGATGGCCAAATCTTCACTCTTTCCTTCTGAAATGTTCATCAAATCCTCCCCTGCACAAGGGAGCCGTGTAATCTTATGAATCAGATGGTCTATGATGGGGATGGGCTCCTCCAGCCATAAGCACCCATCATGCATCAAGTAAAGCAGCTACCTGATGACAAAAATGGTCACTGGGGCATGGTGGTATTGCGACACCCATAGCAGGTTTAGCAACCCTACTCTCTCAACACCTCTGAGCCATTTACACAGCTCCAAATCTATAATTCCAGCCCACACATCTATCTTTTGATGCATTAGCTGTGTGGTTGCTAAATGCGGGAATTTTTCATGGTCCGCGAGGTTCCAATCTTCAAATTTTAGTACGGGTACCTGTCCCAAGTGCACTCCTTCAAAAGTAATGTTTTCAGGGAGTAGCGAAGTTTGTAGAGAGCTCTTGCTTTCATCCATATCCTTGGGCACCTTGGCTTTACCCTTCTGCGAAGGAACATATGCAGGTAACCTAGTGGAAGGGCCCACACCCTAGGGTTCGACTTCCATCTTTACGTCCTCCTCCTCAACCATGATTTCTTCAAACGCTTCCTCCTCATCGGCCTCCAAATTAATGGCCTTCCCCTTTTCCTCCATTGTGAGCTTGGCTCTTAACATATTTCTAGGTGAGACGCACACTAGTATCATGGCCTGCTTATCTTCTTAGGTCTTGGCGTGCATAGTGATTTAGGGATCTTAGTGACTATCCTGATGCTCTCTAGGGCTTCCACTTTCATGATTGCTTGCGTAGCTTCCTTGGTGGTCCTTGCTCTGGTATCCATGACTTCTTCGGGTGTAGCCATAGAGCAATTCCACAGTTCTCTCAGCGTCTCTGGTAATTCCTCAAGTAATGAATTTGCCTTCAAAATATTGAACAAGTCTTGGTTCATGAATATTTGAGCGTGCAACAACTCAAATATCAAATTGCCAAGTGTTGTTTGCTGGACATCCATTTGTAATTTATTGAATTTGACCGTTTCCCCCACATTCGGTCCATTAATGCTAGATTGGCAACAGATTTTCAAGAATCTAGCCCATAAATTTCGCCTTAAATGCCTGTCGCCCCCTCCATTTGGTCTCAAACCAAGTATCACATCATGAATAATGACCTTGACGGTCACTTTCTGGCCGACCTATGTGCCAGCGTAGCTACCCCCGCGCTATTGCAGACCCTGTGACACTTGGCTATTGTGCGCATTCCTAACATCGCGCAGTCCCCGGGTAGAGTAGTTTATAGTCTCGCACCTCGTTTTAGCTGCCTGGAGCGCTAATACTATGCTTCAGTCGGCTAGTCAGGTGGTCGGGCCAGCTGTGTATGGCTTCAAATGGTTGCCATTCACTTTTCCTGGGAAGGACTCTACATTTAACTTGACCAAATGTACTGCAGCTCCATCTGTAATATCCTTAATAACATACGACCCTAACCAATGCATTCTGAATTTCCCCAGGAATTGATCAAAATTACTATCATACAACAACACCAGATCATTTACCTTGAATGTGTGCAGATTAATATTTCGATTGTGCTAAGCCTTTTCGTCATGCTTTTGAACCTGCTAGTGGAATCCAGCCAAAAATCATTCTTCTTTGAGCTCTTCCAGCTGTTTGAACCTCTCCTCCAGGGCTCCATGATCCATCATACCTATGAGCAGTGCTATGCGCAGACTAGGCACGATGTATTCCATATACATTATGGCTTCAACTCCATAGACAAGCCTAAAAAGTGTTTGTCGCATTAGTTTCTTGCATGTCGTCAGATAAGCCCATAACGCTGTAGGTATGCGTAGATCACAATGACTTCGTTGCGCCTTGCATACCCTGGTCAGCGTGTTTTCTAGTACATTTTTGAATTATTCTACTATCCCATTAGCCTGTACGTGATACAATATGTTCTTCTAATGATACAATTGAAACTCTTCCACCAGCGTGCTAATTGTTTCGTTCAGGAAGTGTGTACCACAATCGCTCGTCAAGATCTTCAGACATCCAAATCGTGTTAGTACATGTTCAAATAAAAACTTCCCAGCAATCGTGCCCTTCACTGGCTGCGCTTCTGCCCAATGAGTGAGGTACTTCGTCGCGGTGACAATATACCTCGCTCTTGTCTTTCCTTGAGGCAACGAAACCATTTGTTGTCTTATGGGGGCTTGACCCAAGTTCCAAGTTATTTAGACAAACAAATTCCTACACTACTGGCCCTGCCGGCATCAGCCCGTGTAGTGCAGACCAAAGTCTCACCCGAAGTAGTATAGGGGGATGCTGGAACTAAGTTTCCACACCCTTGAGATGGATGTGATGTAGATTTAGTCTAATTAAAAATGCCTTTGTGTAGGTCACTTTGCACACCATTCTACCCTTTATTACCTTTGCAATTTGTTATAATCGACTTTCACGCAGCCCTCACGACGAGCTAAAGTCCTTTTGCATTGTTAAGGCAATGAACTACGGTATCTCCTAAACTGCACCAGGTATCTTACTTATCTTATTAAAATGTCTTGATTATCTTCATGCAAACAGATATTCTATCTTAGGTTCACTTAGCCAATACAATTATACACATTTACACATCATATAAGCATTAAAAGTGAAATTCATACCCAATATAGTAGATGCATAAAATAGGAAATAAAGACGCAGAATTGATAGAAACTTCTCTTTATTAATACTTCCACTATTTACATAATCGACTCACCCTGTACACTCAGTTGCAGGGGTCTGCACACTCAACTACAGACTACTAGGCCTCTACACACTCAGCTGCAGAGCCTCTTCCTACGCTACAACCCAAAACTAGACTTTACACTTCAAACCTATCTCACATACATCATATCTTTTCCATATTGTGATCTGCTCAGCTGCCTTAACTACTTAGAGCTTCACTATATTTATACAATCCCATGGTCTGCGGACCATGGGTAGATCTTCTACATCCCACATTACATTATCAAAATTAAGGGTGGACAACCCTATGACTCTTTAACAAACTATGCACTCCGCACCCACAAAGTGCGGAGTGTTTACATTGGAATTACAAAACTGACCAAAATCTGGGCTCTAAGCCTCAAAACTTGGAGAATCCTGCACCGAACAGGGGTTGTGGCATGGCACTCATAATTGGTTGTGGTAATTTAATAGTAAATAATTAATAATGTTTTCTTTTTTTCCTAAAATCCTTCCAACGTTCACTTGTTGAGGACCCTCTCAACTCAAGACATTCATATAAATAGTGACCCTTATATCCTCCTCTTGTAGGGATTTTATGGCTTCAAACAGGCCATTGTGGAATTTTCACTATAATGTTTTTTTCTATGAAGCTTTAGAAGCTAAAATTAAAGCCCACTTGAGCTAGAATCTTGTTGAATTGCATGACCAAATTTCAAATCTTGTTTTTCGATATTTTCGTAGATATGATTTGAGGAAGTTATGATTTTTGCAGGTTCCCAAATTGCATGTCAAATAGGTGACGTTGGGAAAATAGTCATAACTTTCTCTCTGTGAATTGGATTTGAATTTCATAAATAGTAACATAAATCAAACAGAATTTAGTTTGTTGGGTATCAATTTTAGAGCCGAAGGTTGCAACAGTGACACATGGCACTTTGTACAAGTTCGCTCTACTAAACTAGGCTATAATCAAGCCATCATGGGAGATTCGACATACCACTTTCTTGAAGAATCTAATATTGATCATACTTGTGGGGTTGGAAATAGCACTCAAAGGGCTATCATAGGATGAAATTTCAAACCCTGGAGATCCAAAATTACATAGATACAACAGATTCAATATCGAGCTCCTAGAAGGCAAGAAAAAGCATGCATTCAAGGACCACTGTGGTAAGGACCACACAAAAACAATCAAGGGTAGGTCTCCCACACCATGCTATGTATGGTTAGTGTTTACATTTGACTTTTGAGTATCATCTCTGACATATGTTTTTGCAGGAAAACTTAATTATATATAGTGTCCCAGTTATATCTCTATGTCTCTATATGTCACAATTAGTTTTTCAGATGTCCTATTCTTGATACTACATATTTTATGCTACATACTCTTGATGATACACAAAGTTTGCTAAATCTATATGATGCTATAAGTTCATTTTACTTGTCTTTTCATAGTTTATAGAATGGTCTTTGTTGTTGTACTTAGAACTTGGTCCATTACAAGTCTAGGGTTTGTCGTCAGTTTTTTTTTGTATATCTTTAGGTTAGTTTTTGTGTATAGTCTTTCATAGTTTAGGCCTATATCAAGAGTGGGAGTCTTTGTCTACTACTATAACAAGTCAACAAAAAAAATGAGAAGCACACTTCATGTATGCATTGTAATCTTAATTTGTATTTATTCATTATTATGCACTTACATGTGTTTTGCAGGCATAGATAAGTTGAAGGGTATTTTATTTTGTTTTGGGATTGGTTTCACCGAGAAAATTTTGCATGCAGGTAGAATAAGATTCAAGTACAACTTCAAGCAAGAATTAAAGAGATGAAGTATCAAATCAAAGGAAGCATTTCATCGGGACATCCTTTGAAGACATGATATCCATCCGTATATTTTGAAAAAGTGTCAAGGCAAAGACTCATGATTGTAAAGTTGTAAAAGAGTCATTTGTAAAGGGGTCATCATTGTAAATATTGTAAAAGTGTCATTTCTGAAAGATTCATTCTTCCTAGAGTCAGAGAGGCAGTGTTGGGAGGTATAGGGGTCACTGTTGGGATGATGTTATGGTTGGGTTGTAGGTCATAGAGTGATTGGGTATTTGATCAAGTACACAAAAATCATTGTACATCTTATTGTTTCATGGATTGTTGTCCCTGGTTTGGGAATCCATAGCCTTGTCTTAGTTCAATTAGTATAGGGTGCTAGGGTGAGTTGTAGCTTGCTAGCGTGTTGGGGAATCCATTCAGTTGATTATTGAAGAAATTAGGGCATTGGGGAATCCTTCGAGTGGGAGATTGAGAAGAAAGGGTTTCTAGAATTCTATGAAGTTGTTGCTTTCATTTCAATTGGGGTTGAATGTTAAAGAAATTATTAGAAAACCATTTGGTGGTTTTTGACTTAGAGGTTGTTTTCCACCTAAAATTATTGTGCCTACTGTGTTGTTTTATTTACTATTATTACCGCATAAACATCAATAATAATTGAAGATTAACTATGCTCTAAAAATATTTAAAGTGCTAATTGACAAGGAATATTGATTCACCCCTCCTCTCAGTATTTCCAACAATTGGTATCAGATCTTGGTTCCTTTAGGAACAACTTAACCGCTCGAATTCAGTTTTCATAGCATAGAGATGGGAAAGTCAAAGAAGCAAGTTATAAGGATTTCAAAGGAAGGTATAGGTACAACAAAATATGAAGAAAGTGAGTATTGTGTACCAACCCCTGTTTTTGATGCAAGTAATTACTGGATATGGGAATCGAGGATGGAAGTACATTTTTAGGCACATGGAGTATGGGAATCAATTGTTTTTGGAGACACATCTACCGATGAAGCTAAAAGGTACAATTCAAAGTCCATGAATGTAATTTTGAATGTTTTGCCAAATTTTGTGAAAACAAAAGTTGGTCAATGCTCAACTGCTAAAGCTCTTTGGGAAAAACTTCATAATATCTATTTAAAAAAGAAATCAAGTGAAGATGTTATTGAAAACCAGATCCTTCTGATTATAATGAAGAAATGGGATAAATGAGCAAAACAAATTTTCAAAATCAAGTGATCAAGGTGATAGAGGAACTCAAAAGTTAAAAGGAAAAGGCAAGACTTTAGGAAGCAAAACTGAAGACAACAGAAAAACTCATCAAAGAAAATGAAGAGTCTGAGAAGATGATTAGCAGTCTGAGAACTCAATTGGAAGAAATCAAGAATACAGTGACATGAGACCTCAAGAGAGAAGTCCAACAGAAGAAACAAGAACTCAACACAACATTTGGAGAGATTAGCAGGATCACACAATAGATGCAGGAAACACAAATTGAAAGGAAGGAATCTGATCAAAGATACATATCCATTGTTGACCAAAAGCAAAAGGAATTAGAAACATCTTCAGTAGAAATAAGCAGGCTCAAGATTGAAAATGAGAAGCAGAAGGAGCAGATACAGGTTCTCAATAGAGAAGTAGAGAAGACCACTCTTCTCAAGCTACAGGTTGAGGAGGCCGAAAAAAAGAAGGAAGACCTTGAAAATATGGTTTCAAGAAGATCTTTCGCAAAGGAAGGAAGAACTTAATGCAACCTATGATGAGATCACCAAACATAAGGGATCACAAAAAGAACACTTACAAGATAAGATAGATGATGAAGCAAAAAATAAAGAAATTAAAGATGGTAAAGCTCCAATTGATGAAGGTACAAGCTCCACATCTTCACAGGATGATTCTAAAAAAGAAGTTGATCAAACTAAAAATCCAAATAAGAATGTTACAACTCCAAAGAACAAGACTAAAGAAATCAAGAACAAAGGACCACAACAATCTACAAGACCACCTTCAAAGAAGAATGAAAAATCTTCTAGGTATGTTTGTTTATTTAATGGTTATTGTTTTTTCATGCACTAACTATGGAAATATGGACAAGGATTCTAAAGTTATTGACATGTACAACTATTAAGGACCATTGCATCCGAATGAACCATTCAGGTACGCACATTTATTTAATGGTTATTGATTTTTATGTGCTAATTATGGACATATGGATAGGGATTGTGAAGTTTTTTATAGGAACAATAATTATTTGCAAAACCCTAGAAGAAAGTTTGTAGGATCATGAGATAGGTTCCACAATGATTTTGTTAGAAGAGAATATGTACGAGATGGGCCAAACATTGGATGTTTCAAATGCCATAACTATGGTCATAGCTCTCGCGGTTGCAAATATCAGAAGAAATCACCTATGGAAAACATTGAATGCCTCAACTGTCATGACTATTGGCACATGGCCCGATATTGTAGGAATAAGAAGGTCTCGAAAAGGAAATAGGTACAGGAAGACCAAGTAGATAACAAGGTTTCTGCACTTATGCTTTTAGGATTTGTAAAAGCAAAAGGTCACCAGGAATTAACATGCTTCAGATAATGACTGAAGTCAAGTTCACCCATTAGGCGACTCACTATTTTGAATAATCTGGCTTGTTGACTCCTTAATGTTTGTAGAGGAGGAGTCTATGCAGCAATATATGGCACAAGTCTACAAATGACATGAAGATAGTTTGAACAATATGGCAGTTTCATTATAGGCTAAGGGGAGAAAAACAATTAAAGGATTACAGGTTACGAGGAACAAGGCAAGATTAGTCTGCAATGGATATGGACAGGTTGAAAGAATCAATTTTGAAGAAAAAATTTCTCTCGTTTCGAGAATGGAAGCTACTAGGATGTTTCTCGCTTATGATTGCTCATGAAAAATAAAGGTCTACCAAATGGATGTTAAGTCATCTTCTCTAAATGGTGAATTGGAGGAAGAAGTTTACATTAAGAAATGGAAGGTTTTCTATTCTCTGACAAAGAAGACTATGTCCATAGATTAAAGAAGTCTCTATATGGTCTCAAGCAAGCTCTTAGGGCTTGGTATGCCTGTCTTGATGCATATCTACATAAATAGGGATTCAAGAAAGGATGTTTTGACAAAAATATTTATGTGAATGTGGATCGAGATAACCTAAAAATTATCGAAGTATATGTGGATGATATAATATTTGGAATAAGTGATGATAGATTAAGTAAAGAATTTTCCACAAAAATGCAAAGTGAGTTTGAAATGTCTATGCTTGGAAAACTGACATAATTTTTAGGGCTTTAGATTTCTTAGCAAGATAAAGGAATATTCATATATCAAAACAAGCACATCAGAGAAATGCTCAAAAAATTCCAGATGGAGATTGCAAGCCAATCCTTACCCCCATTGTAACAGGTTGCAAGTTAAGATTAGAAGAATAATCAAAGGATGTGGACCAAAGGTTGTTGAGATCCATGATTGGTAGTCTCCTATACATGACAACCTCCTGGCCAGATGTGATGTAGGAAGTTGGACAAGTAGCATGATTCCAAGCAGCACCAAAAGAATCTCATATCATTGCCATCAAAAAAATTCTTCGATATCTTAATGGAATAACGAAATATGGTCTATGGTATCCCAAAGGAAATGATTTGGTTATCCCAGCTTATACAGATGCAGATTGGGCAGGAAGTATTGATCACCGTAAGAGTACCATTGGGGCCAAATTCTATGCAGGTAGTTGTCTTGTTTCATGGTTAGTTAAAAAGAAGTATTCAATCTCGTTATCCACAACAGAAGTAGAATATATCACGGCAACATCTTGTTGTACACAAGTTCTCTGGATGAAGCAAACTTTGCAATATCTTCAAGTCAAGTTTGATGAGCCTATTCCCATATTTTATGATAACACCAACGCCATTAGTATCTCCAAGAATCCTATGATGCATTCCAAAATGAAGAACATTATGATTAAATATCATTTTGTTAGAGAGAAGGTCCCTGAAAATAATATCAAGCTTGAATATGTTGGCACAAAGGAACATATTTTTGACATATTTACCAAACCATTACCTCATGAAGAATTTGAGTATCTTCGCCGAAAGCTTTGAATTATCCCAAGTTTTCATTAGACTCTTTCTCTTATCTACTCGAGTAGAAAAGGGGAGTGGAGGTGTGTATAGGTCTGTAGGATGGCTATTTGTAAGGAGGAGTTACCCTTTGCCATTGATGACAAAGGGGGAGAGAAGGTAGTAGGAAGAGGTGTCATGATCACGGGGGAGTACGTGTGTTTACATCAATGCCAAATGGGGAGATTGTTGATCAATGGTTGTCATTGATGTCAACCCAAGCAGCACCAGGGGCTACCCAGATCTTGCATGGGAATTTTCACTTGACAACTTACTCTATTCTGTGTTAAGGATCTTCCATATGGATTCTACTCATCGATATGTTTTTGCTGATATATGGCATGCCACATAATTCTTCATGGTTTGAGAGATATTCATTTTTGAAGTTAGTAACCCCAGTTAGTGGGCTAAAACCCTATGGGGTTGTGGCATGGCACTCATAATTGGTTGTGATCATTGCATAGTAACTAATTAATAATTTTTCTTTTTTCCTAAAATCCATCCAACATTGTCTTGCTGAGGAGCCTCTCAACTCAAGACATTCATAAAAATATTGACCCTCATATCCTCCTCTTGTAGGGATTTTGTGGCTTCAAATAGGTCATCGCAGAATTTTCGCTATAATTTTTTTTATTTTTTATTTTTATTTTTTATTTTATTTATTTTTATTTTTTTTTGTGAAGCTTTAGAACCTAAAATTAAAACCCATTTGAGTCGAAATTTTGATGAACCTTTTGACCAAATTTAAGATCTTAGCTCGCTATATTTTCGAAGATATGATGTGAGGAAGTTAGGGTGTTTGCAGGCTCTCGAATTTCATGTCAAATAGGTGATGCTGGATTCCAAATTCGTAAATAGTGACTGAAAGAGGACATATTGTAGTGTGTTGGTATCAATTTTAGGACTGAAGGTTGCAACAGTGATAGGTGGTACTTCGTACAAGTTCGCTCTACTGAACTAGGCTATAACCATGTCATCATGGGAGAATGGGCATAACTCTTTCTTGAAGAATCCAATCTTGATCAGACCCGTGGGGTTGGAAATAGGACTCATAGGGCTATCACACGATGTAATCTCATAGCCTAGAGAGCTAAAATTACATAGATACAACAGATTCAATATCAAGCTCCTAGAAGGCAAGAAAAAGTATGCATTCAAGGATCACTGCAATAAGCACCACACATCAACAGTCAAGGGTAAGTCTCCTACAAGGTATGTATGGTTATTTTTTACATTTGTATTTTGAGTATCATCTCTGATATATGTTTTTGTAGGACAACGTAAGTATATACATTGTATCAGTTATATCTCTATGTCTCTGTATATCACAATTAGTTTTTCAGATGTCCTATTGCTGATACTACACATTTTATGCTACATATTCTTGATGCTACAACAAGTTTGCTAAATCTATATGATGTTGTGAGTCTATGTTAGTTGTCTTGTCATAGTTGATAGAATGGTCTCTATTGTTGTACTTAGAACTTGGTACATCACAAGTCTAGGGTCTGGCATCATTTTTTATTATATACCTTTACGTCAGTTTTGCATATAACCTTGGATAGAGTCCAGGGCTATATCAAGAGTGGGAGTCTTTGTCTACTACTACAACAAGTCAATAAAAAAATTTACAAGCACACTTCAGGTATGCATTGTAATTTTAATTTGTAGTTATTCATTATTATGCACTTACATGTGTTTTGCAAATAGAGGTAAGTTGAAGCATATTTTGTTTTGTTTTGGGATTGGTTTCGCCGAGAAAATTTTGCATGCAAGTAGAATAAGATTCAAGTACAAATTCAAGTAAGAATTCAAGAGAAGAAGTATCAAATCAAAGGAAGTGTTACAGTGGGACATCCATTAAAGACATGACAACCTTCCGTATATTTTGAAGAAGTGTCAAGGGCAAGAGTCATCATTTCGAAGTTACAAAAGAGTCATCATTGTAAGTATTTTAAAAGAGTCATTATACCTAAAGTCGAAGAGGCAATGTTGGGAGGTATAGGAGTCAGTTTTGGGACAATGTCATGGTTGGGTTGCAGGTCATAGAGTGATTGGGTATTTGGTCAAGTACACGAAAATCATTGTACATCTTATTGTATCATGGATTATTGTCCCTGGTTTGGGAATCCACAGCCTTGTCTTAGTTCAGTCATTATAGGTTGGAAGGGAGGTGTTAGGTAGGTGTATGAAGTCTCCTACAGGTTGGGGCCTGTGAACACTTCAAGGTGGTAGGGTGGTGCTAGGGTGAGTTGTGGCTCACTAGGGTGTTGGGGCATCCATTCAGTTGATTATTGAAGAAACCACAATGTTGGGGCATCCTTCTAGTGGGAATTGGAGAAGAATGATTTTATAAAATTATAGGAAGTTGTTGCTTTCATTTCAGTTGGGCCTAAAGATTAAAGATTTTATTAGAAAAGTGTTTGGTCGTTTTTATCCCAGAGGGGGTTTTCCACCTAAAATTATTGTGCCTATTGTGTTCTTTTATTTACTGTTATTAAGACATAAACATTAATAATAATTGAAGATTGACTAATTCTATGGAAAGATTTAAAATTGCTAATTTCTAAGGAATACCGATTCACCCCCCTCTCAGTATTTCCAACAAATAACAGTTGTGAAATTTAGTCCTAGAGTTAAATATTCTGAAAGACGCTGCAGCTACAGTGAAGATCAGGAAATTGGCTTCTACGATTCACGAAAAAAAATATGAGATAGGCATGGGATATGATAGACACAGAATGGGATATTCTTGGCAAGAAGGCACTTGGAACAATACAGATGTGCCTAGCGGCATCGGTAGCATTTAATATTTCAAAGGAAATGACAACAGAGGGTTTAATGTCGACATTGGCCAAACTATATGAGAAAACCCTCAACCTCAAATAAGGTATTTATTATGAAGAATTTATTTAATATGAAAATGTCATAAGGTGGATCTGTTGTTGATCATTTAAATGAATTTAATACAGTTACTAGTCAGTTAAGTTCTGTAGGGGTCACTTTTGATGATGAAGTTAGGGCTCTGTTATTTCCATGGTCATTGCAAGAAAGTTGGAATGGTTTATTTATGGCCATTAATAACTTTGTCCTTGGATCTATTACTTTAAAGTTTGATGATGTTGTCGATGCAATCCTTAGTGAGGAAATGTGACGAAAAAGCTCTGGTGAGACATCAGGTAATGCTTTGACTGCAGAGACTAGGGGAAGAAAAATGGAAAGAGAAAAGAGCCCTGGATATCGCAGCAAGTCAAGAAAAGGAGGATCCAAGTCCAGATTGAGGATATAGTGTTGGAAATGCGGGAAGAAATAACACCTGAAAAAATACTGCAAGTCTTGGAAGGGAAAAGAAGGAGATGCATAGCAAGAAAACAATCATGAAGTGAATGTGACAAGTGATGTGTTGCAAGATGCATTGTTCTTTCTTTAGAAAATATTATTGATGCATGGGTGGTAGATTCAGGGGCCTCATTCCATGCCACACCCAATAGGAAACATTTTCATGATTATGCAAGGAGATTTTGGACAGGTTCAATTGGGTGATGATAAACCCTATAAAATCATTAGAATGGATATAGTTTTCATAAAACAGCAGAATGGAAATCAATGGCTATTGAATGAGGTAGGGCATGTTCCAAATTCGAAGAGAGATCTTATTTCAAAAGGGTAGTTTGGAGCTGAATGCTGTGTGACTACTTTTACAGATAAAACTTGGAAGGTCACTAAAGGATCTCTGGTAATAGCAAAGGGAGAAAAGGTGGTACATTGTATTTATGCAATGGTATTTCTAATTATGTTAATGATTTAACCTCTACAAGATAAGATACAACATTGTGGCATCATAGGCTCGGGCACATGAGTGAGAAGGGGATGAAGATTCTTCACTCAAGAAATTTGTTGCCAGGTTTGAAGCATCTTGATTTAAAATTATGTGAAAACTATGTTTATGGAAAACAGAAGAGATTCAAATTCCTCAGAGTTCAGAAAGAAAAGAAGAGCGAAAACTTAGAGCTTGTGCAGATAGATGTATGGGGACCTGCTCAGGTATCATCTCTTGGTGGCTCTTGTTATTATGTTAGTTTTATTTATGATGCAACCAGAAAAACCTGGATTTATTGTATTCGAAATAAATCTGATGTATTTGATACTTTCAAGAAATGGAAATATTTGGTTGAAAATGAGACAGGAAAAAGGTTGAAGTGTCTCAGATCAGATAATGGAGGTGAATATTTGAAGCAAAGAGTTTGATAGGTACTGTTCAGAGAATGGAATTCACAGAGAGAAGATAGTTCCAGGAACACCACAAGAAAATGGTGTGTCAGAAAGGATGAACAGGACAATCATGGAGCGTGCAAGGTGCATGAGATTGCATGAAGGATTGCCTTTACAATTTTGGGGAGATGTTTTAGATACTTTTGTTTATCTAATAAACAAAGGGCCTTTAAGTTCCTTGGATGGTGGTATTCCAGAGGAGGCATGGATAGGTAAAAAGTTAAACTACTAATTTTTAAAAACTTTTGTTTTGAAGCCTTTGTCCACATTAATAAAGAAAATAGAATAAAGCTTGAGGCAAAATCAAAGAAATGTACTTTTATTGGATACGGTGTTAATGATTTTGGTTATCAATTTTATGATTATGAAAAACAAAAAATCATTAGGAGTAGAGATGTCATTTTCAATTAAAAGTTTTTGCATAAGCATCAACTACAGGAAAAGAAACAAGAAACAAAAAAACGGAGAATACAAAGTGCTTGATGAGATCACAGAAAAAGTGATGGTGCCTAAAAATCATAACGATCAACTTCCAAAACAATAATCACAACAACAATAAGCACCTAAAACACCTGAAAGTGGTGTTAGAAGGTCTACCCAGATAAGTAGACCTCTTGAACAATACTCTCCTTCATTATATTATGTACTGTTGACTGATTCTGGTGAACCAGAATGTTATGGAGAAGCATTGCAGGTAGAAACCAGGAAGAAGTGGGAGCAAGCCATGAAATAAGAGATGGACTCCTTAGCACATAACCAGACTTGGGACTTAGTTAGGTTTCCTGCAACTAAAACACCATTGCAGAATAAATGGGTTTACAAGTTGAAGGAAGAAGACGTAGGTAGAAAAAGGTATAAAGCTAGACTTGTGGTGAAAGGGTTTGCACAGAAAAATGGTATAGACTTTGATGATATATTTTCTCCTATTGTTGAAATGACTTCAATTAGAACTATTCTATGTCTAGTAGCAGCTGAAGATTTGCATCTTGAGTAGTTAGATGTAAAGACAACCTTTCTCCATGGGGATTTGGAGGAAAGATATATATGCCATAGCGACAACGATATGAGGTAAAAGGGAAGGCGAAACTAGTTTGCAGGTTGAAGAGGATCTTGTATAGCTTAAAATAGGCTCCAAGGTGGTGGTATCTAAAATTTGACAGGTTTATGTCTGAACAAGGTTATGCTAGATGTCACTCTGATCATTGTGTCTATCTCAAAAGGGAAAATGATGGCAGTTATATTATATTGTTATTGTATGTAGATGACATGCTTGTTGCAAGTTTTAACATGTAGGAAATAAATGTGCTCAAAAGAAAATTGGCGAACTCATTTGCGATGAAGGATTTGGTTGCTACAAAACTAATACTTGGTATAAGAAAAACTAGAGATAGGAAGAGTCACAAATTAACATTGTCTCAAAGTGCGTACATAGAAAAGTTGTTGAAAAGGTTTAATATGAAGAATGAAAAACCAATTAGTATACCTTTGGCTAGCCATTTCCAATTAAGTAAGGAGGAGTGTCCCACGACTCAGGAAGAAATGGCTCATATGTCTAAAGTTACATATGCATCAGCAGTTGGAAGGTTAATGTATGTAATGGTCTGCACAAGGCCTGATATTGCACATGCACTGGGAGTTGTAAGTAGGTACATGAACAATCTAGGAAAAGAACATTGGATGGTGGTGAAGTGGATTCCTAGGTATTTGAGACGTACCACAAATCAAGCATTATGCTTTGGTGGTTGAAACATTGCTCTATAAGGATATGCTGATGCAAATATGGTGGGTGATAGATATAACAGGAGGAGCACAACAGGGTATGTGTTTACTGTGGGTGGAACAACTATTAGTTGGGTCGCAAAACAACAAAGTGTTGTTGCACTCTCAAAAATAGAAGCAAAGTATGTTGTTGCTACAGAGGTTAGTAAGGAAATGATTTGGTTACAAGGGTTTTTGGATGAATTAGCTAAGAAGTAAGAGTTGTGAAGGTTATACAGTGATAGCCAAAGTGCCATACATCTTGCAAAGAACTCTGCATTTCATTCCAAGACTAAAAATATACAGCGCAAGCACCATTTCATACGGTCATCATTGGAAGATGGACAGTTGAAGGTGGAAAAGGTACACACTAGCCAGAATCTTACAGATATGTTAACAAAAGTTGTAACCAGGGAGAAACTGAGAATCTACTCAGCTTCAATTGCTCTTCAAGTATGATGAAGAAGATGAGAAATAGCCAGGTCCAAAATGGAGCCATTGTCTAGCAAATGAAGAAGTGGTGGAGTTTCTATAATCAATCTCCAAGTGGGAGATTGTTGGGTGCGAAGCCTGATTACCTTATGTATTCAAAGGTATCACCGCATTGGACCCCAATTCATAATGGGGTGGCAACGTTGCCTGTAAAATATTCAGTGTAAGGGGGGGGGGCACTGTGACCTTTGGGAGCCCCCTCCTTGGCAGGGGGATCGGGGGTAGCGCCACCGAAGCTAAAAATAGATGTAAAATTGCTTTGTAAATGTTGTAATTTCGTAGTCAATCTGGGTTGTTCATTCTCTGGAGACCTGACACTAGAAGTTGTGTTTAATTTAGGGATTTTTTCCCTAGAAGGAAACCCCTCGCTATATATGAGGGAATTGTATTGCACCTATGTAGATCTGTATTCTGAGTGAGAAAGAGAGAGGAGATTGTGTGAGAGCGAAGAGGGAATTACAATGGATTTGTTGTAGGTTGTATCTCTTCAGTTTGCTAGATAATATAAAAGCAAGGACTAGATGTGAAGAGTATGTGTGAGTATGTTCATCCTAGTTAGAACATACTACTCTTCATGATATGTGTGAGTATGTTTTGACTAGCGTGAAGACGTTGAATGAATTTGGATCATGTTTGAGCTCAAACCAAGGACGACCAGGGACTGACGCCAGATATAAGGTATGAAAATCTGGGTGGGAAACATTTTCTTAAAAAAAATGGTACGCTTGCCAAAATAATGTAAAGGTGGTTTGGGATGTAGATACACGGAGATAGGTACCCCATGGAAATAGTGCCTAGCATGATGATGGAGGTAAAATTTATTTATAGAGGGTAGCGTCGCCATTGTCTAGTCTCGGTGTTGGTTTGATTAGATGGGTGAAGTGACACAAAAGAGCTTATGTTGGATGGAGGAATGATAGGCTCAATGTAGAATGTGGAAGAGCATTCACCTTTATCCATCACAAACGAGTAAGATGGCTTGGGAGTACGGTTGGTTAGCAGTACATGAAGAAGAGGTGTATGAGGTTGATCTTCAAGACTTGAAAGTGATATGGCTCTCACGCAAGAGTACATGGTCATGGATTCCAAAAAGGATGTGGGGGTCTATAACATGAGGTAGTTCATGAGTGGGATGACTCTATTGACCAGTATGGAAATTTACCATGTGCAAGGGTGGGTGGTGGTAATTGGGGTCGAGATGATGGAGTCCATGGTGCATTTCAAGGAAATAATGTCAGAATATGCAAAAGTTGGTAGGAATCCTATCATGTTGAGTGATGAATGACACCTACACTATCAACGCCCATCGGGTGCTAATTCTGGTGAGAAGTTGTTGATGTACATGCGAATTAATCGATCAATACCCCAACTAAAAACATATTGATAAAAACATATGTAAGCTAAAAATGAGCTAAACAAGATGAATAAAAAACAAGGGAAGGCACACCTGAAGTAATTTTCTGAGCATCTGGTGGGCCCAAAAAGTGAGTTTGGGTTGGAAATGGAATGGAGGGTACCATCATGAAGATGAAGTGGTCCTAATCCTTGTGTCTCTCACAATTCTGGAAACGGATGTCATCATCTCCTGCACTGTGCTAGTGGGCTTTGAAAAATGTCGAAAAGGGTGATATATAAGGGAAAGTGAGCCTTATGCCATCTCATTTGTACTCTCTATCTTGAGAGGCCAGAGATGTTCCGAGAGTTGTTTGTTTTCTTATGGTTAGCCTTTACACCTAGGAAGTGTGTAGGGAGAGATAGGTTAGAACTCATAACGCTACCTTTGTCATTTTGGTAGATTTTAAGGTGGAAAAACTCGACAGCGTGGGAGACTAATTTTCAGTCATGCGGTGGCGACATGTATTTCATGGATACACGCAATGACCCTGTGGATAATAATCTATCATCTACACTAGTCATGCAGAAGAAAGGCCAAAATCTACGACATAGTTGATTTGGATGCACCACGGCTCAACCTCTCAATGTCGTAACGTCTATGTGTTTATATCGAGTACGAGCACCTGATAGCACATCTCCTCAGTGAGCAGACATGTGGCCCCAGATTCGATGTCACCGTGGTTTGTGGTCTAGCAGACATGTGCACCACGCATTTGTTTAAAAAATAGACGTGCACCTTACATGCTTGTTATGGGAAAAAATGTGCAGTTGATTAATAATTGACTTTGGCACCTAGAACATTGATTTTTTGAATTTCGACATCCTTGTCGGAATGATGGTTATGTTATGGTGAGAGTATGATTGGGAGCCGCTATGTGTAGCTGTGGTAGTGAATGCCACTACGAGTAGGACATTATCACTTTGGGGTTGTTGAAGTTCCTTCAGAACCCTATTTGGAGGTCACAAGATGTATTCCTATTCCTTATTCGATGCTAGAATGCGGATTGCCAGATCTTCATCATCAGATAGACTAATCTATTAATTAATGTTGCAGTAGATATCTATTTTGTGACTGGATTAGTGGCTTGTAGGGAGGTCTTGCTGCATCCCCTATTGGATGGCCATGTGGATATTCACAGATGGGAAGAGGAAGAGAGCCACTATGGGCCCAATCCTTATGATGAGGGGACCTGCATCTGTGTTGCCTGAATGAGAGATCTTGTCGAGCGAGCAGTGCAAGAGATGATTGTGCGACTTGCAGGGTCAGCGTATCCCCACTAGGTGTTGGGGCCATAGATTGCAGTGCTACAGAGGCTATAGGTGGGCCACTTTTTTGGCTCGGTCAATTTTTTATATTGGGGGATGGTATCCCAACTAACAGAGGTATGAAAAGGTTGGTTGTGGAGCTTTTTTTATCGAGTATTTTATGCAACATTATGTATGATTAGCTTGTGATGCTCCATCCTTTTTATAATAGTTCCACTAGGTCCTACTAGAAACCCACGGAAGAGATGGTGGGAACCAGTGATGCCATGGGATGATGATAGAATAACAGGGCATTATTGGAATGACCAGGTCGAGGTTTGGTTCAATTCCAAACCTAAGATGATTATTGAGTACTCGTACCATTGTGTGGACTTTATGTGTGATTCAAAAATCAGGTTTCCGTCTGGTGATGCATCGGGGCTAGCAAAGTATGTGATTTCTGATTACTGCATCTTTTGTGCTTTTTTACATGTATATTTATGATGCACATTTTTGTAGGATTCTAATACCATGCATGTTTTCTTATAGATGTGGGGCCCTGTGGATGATCATTGGCTTACCTAGTATGCAATGATTTGCGATGCATGGGTGTGGTCAGTGTACCTATTATATTGCAGTGTCGAAGGGACATTAGGGACTAGGAAGGGCCTTAGAGAGCCAACGTAGCATCGTAGGCTTGAGATTGGTGGTCCCTCTTGAGAGGGGGCCATCTCCTCCACTTTTGAGGAGATGAAGAGGCTACGACAGTGTGTCGAGGTGGTTGAGGCAAGATCAATGACTTTAGAGTTGAAACTGAGGGAGTATGTGGATGCTTCAGATCAAGTACAGACCCTCATGTGGGGGATTTCTAAGGAGGGGTGGGATGGACTGGGAGAGGTTGTGGTGGATATGGTGATGATACATGATAGGGCATAACAATGTACTCTTTAGTGCCTCGTGATGGAAGTGGCTACAACAGATCCCATTCTAGCTCCATATGAGGTAGTGGGTCCTTAGGCGGGAGGTGTAGGGGCATAGCCATAGATAGATTTTTATGTATGTACCTAGGAAAGCACAAATTATGAGGATGCTCCCCTATTTTGATGACCTATTTTTCCTGGTCTAGAGCCAGCAAATGTATATATATATTTTGTACTGATATCCATATATATATATATATATATATATACAAGATGTGATTTTTTGTGGCTATTGTAATGTGTCTTGATGATAGATACTATACATGTGATGTATTTCTTCTATGTGAGGTATATTTTATTGATGATTCATGTTTCTTTATGGTGATATATATGTGATACATGCCAGGCTAGGATTTGATTAGGTATGCAGTCAGTTATATGATTTTGATTTCTTGGTATATGTGTAAATATGATATGATCAAAACTTCGAGCTAACCTTTGTGCATGCAGATATTTCTGAAAGAGGCATGGATCGTGAACCTTGAAGGTGTTATTCAATTGTGATATAACAAGGTTGGAATAAATAAATACATGTAGATGAATGATACCTAGATGAGAGGTATTGGCCAAGAGGCCTATGAAAACTTCGTACTCATCTTCATTGTTGGTTTTCGACCCTATACATATTCCATTGGTGAGACATGGTGTATGGTCGGGAGACTATATGGCCAAGGATGCTATAACGAGGTTTTATGACCATCAAGAAGTGAAATCAACAGACCTGTGGTGATGGGTTGGCAGATGATACATCTGTGACACATGATGAAAGAAAGGTTTAAGAGTTCATCCATGATGAATTGGTCATCATAAAAATAAGTCATGGTACATAAATTTTCATTCTAGGTTTGATTGCAATGTTCCAGATGAATTTTTTTAAGATAAAGTGCATTGAGAAAATCTTTGAGGAAAGTCCCATTGGGCTCTGCTAGGATGCATGCCCCTTTGAGGAGGCAATGTTTGACAATGTAAGGGTCCTTCCATAATGTCTCAAATTTTCCTGGTCCTAACGCTTCTTTAGAAACATCATAATGAAGGACTAATTCTCCGACAATAAAGTACCGAATGGTGGCAATGCAGTCAAAAGTGGCTTTATTCGTATTTTTATGTTCTTCGTTATGCTGCAGAGATTCTCATCGACATTTATCATCATGTTACAGCTGGACCAACCTTTTTTCTAAAGGTGAAGTTCGGTAAGAAGATTTATGGGTGAGTGCAAGGTAGGTATGATGCACTCAATGGGGAGGACTTCTTCGACCCCATAGAATAATTGGAAGGGCATGAAACCTATAGATTCTTTGGCAACCTTGCAGTACGCCCACAAGGCTGAAAACACCATATGGTTCCAGTTTGTTTTGTTTTCATTCACCATATGATACAACATCATTTTGAGGACTTTATTGACATATTCTACTTGATCATTGGATTAAGGATATTATGGGGAAGAAAACTCGTGAGAGAAACCAAGGTGTTGGGATAACTCTTGAAATATTTCATTTTTCAAAATGTTTGTCATGATCATATAACAACTTCTTTGGAGCACCGAATCTCGTTATGACACGGTTAAGGAAAATATGCGTAGAGGTTCCTGCAATGTTATTTTATGTGGGCATGGCCTTTTTCCATTTGGTGAAATAGTCAATGACAACCACAATGTAATTATGATTTATTGATGATGTGGGGTTGCTGATCATACATTCTATGACCCATTTGCAAAAGGGACTAGTGATGATGACCAGGTCTATGGGAGTTGGTGGGGCTTGCACCTTGTGAGTGTATCATTGGCACCGCTCACTTCTCTTGACTACTTGAATACATTGATGGGAAAGGGTGGGCCATAAACAACCAGCATGGAGGACTTTTTGAGCAATTGCCATTCCTGAGAGATGGCTGCCACAAGCCCCATGGTGACAATCATTTAAGACCTGCTCAACTTGTTTGTGATTAAGGCATCGATGAAGTATGGTATCGATGCCTCGTCGATAGGGGACATCCCCTAGCAGGAGGTGGCCTCGTGGCGTATACGCCTTTGGTCATCGCAAATAATATGGGGCTTGAAGTTACAAGTTTGTAAAAAGAGGGGGATGTCATTGTATGAGGGGTCATCCATTGATACTAAGAACATGTGTTCATCAAAGAATGTGTCATTAACATGGGATCGTTGGGTCTATGTTGGGAGACCAATGATGAACATGGTCAGGATAAGGGCCTTCTTTCTCTTGGGGGAGGAAAAATGAAGATCAAATTCTTGCATAATAATGACCCATCAAGCATACTTTTGGTTCATCATACATCGACTAAGAAAGTATGGCATGGGGTTGATATTTTGTATTATGGTGGTGCTCCGTAAGATTATGTGATACCAAAGCTTTTGTACCAGGTGGACGAGGGCTAAGGATTTTTTTTTTTTTGGATGCTCATACTTTAATGTAGGCCTAGAGAGGTTCTTGGTGATGTATTATATTACATGATCTCCATTATCAGGTCCTTTTTGGACTAGCACACAAGCGATGGCTACTTTAGATGCTGAGAGATAAAGGGTACAATCCTTGTTATGGTTAGGAGGGTTAATCAAAGGTTCCTAAGACAATGCATATTTTAGGGCTTCAAATGAGTCTTATGCCTCCTGGTCTTAGCGGAAAGGGATATCATAACGAAGCATGCACAAGAATCTGTGTGGAAAGGTGGCGTAGTCTAGAACAAAACGACATAAGAAGTTGGCCTTACCCTGCAAGCTTTAGTGTTGCTTTAAAGTTTTTTGAGGTGAAATTTCCTTGATACCTTGGACTTTGATAGGGTCAACTCTAATACCTTGTTGAGAAACAATGAATCTTAATAGTCATCCTGTGTTAACACAGAAGACACACTTGATAGGGTTCAACTGTAGGTTATATTTTTGACATCATTGAAATATCAGGCACGGGTCATCCAAATGGTCATCACGCTTTTTGGATTGTATAGTAAGGTCGTCTAAATAGGTGAGAATGAGATGAGCAAGATCATGGAAGATATAATTCATCGATCACTGGAAGGTGACCCCCACATTTTTAAGGCCAGTAGACATCACTCGATATTCAAATGTGCCCCATGGGCTTGTAAAGGCCATTTTATAATGATCAATGTGGTGAATCTGATTCTAATTATAACTAGAGAACTCATACATGAAGGATAGGGCCTCATGTCCTGCAAACATGTTGATAACTTGGTCGATGAAAGGCGTAGGGTAATTGTCTTGGGATAGGCTTTGTTGAGACCTCAAAAATCAGTGCAAACTCATATGGTGCCCTATTTTTTCATGACGGGTACAGGGCTAGAAACCCAATACGTGTAAGCGATAGGATTGATGAAACCAACTTTCTAGAGTTTCTTTATTTCATGCTTGATTGCTTCTACCTAATAGGGAAAGTGTCAAGACAAGTGTCAATATGATGTTCCACAATGGTGGGACTGATGCCTAGAATTTCAGTGTAAGCCCATGCAAAGATATCCCTATATTCTTGGAACAGGGTAGTGTATGAGGCCACCTCGTTTTGGGAGCAATCTGTGCCAAGTGAGATATCTTCAACTATGTCAAGTTTGTTTGAAATATTGACCTTAATGGTAGCTGAAATATTTTCCATCTTCCCTTCCTCAAATGTGTATGATGTCAGGATAGGATTCTTAAACTAATCTACCTGTCTTGAAGGTAAGAAATATTTTGATTCTATGGGTGAAAATATCAAATCTAGGTGCGTTAGTAGGTACAAATGTTTTTTTTAGGTAGAAATTATGAGCGATGTTCTATGGCGTCCCATGAGAATTCAGGTTTCATCATGGCTTCGAGAATATTTTTGTCTGAATGAAAAATATTATCTAGCATTGAATTGGGTTGTGTAAGGCCTCGAGGTTGGAGTTCAGGCCTAGTTGTGCTGGTTGAAAAGCAAGAATAGGATTCAATGGTTTCTAGCGTAGGACCTAGCGAAGCTAACACTGTGAAGATAGGATGGGGTTACATGGTCGGTGAAGGTATCACCGGTGTGGTGGGTCTAGCAACCTCAACATTGAAAAATGATGAGTAGACAACATGAATCATGGTTCCTACAGATGAGGAAATGAATTGTATGTGATGTTACGTGTCGTCAGCATTTGGTGGTGGTAGAATTTTTGTAATATCATGTTGATAATGAGTGGGAGGAAGTTCTTGCAACTTGGGTGGTGTTTGAGGGGAAAAATTGTCTTCCTCATGATGAGTTTGATATTGAATCCTAAGTTGTTGAATTTTTTTTTAACATATGACATGTCTCCACACTATTAAAGGTACTGGAGAAATTATTGTACACAGGACTAGTACTAACACTAAAAATGGTGTGCGAGTCAATAACATCAATAGTGTGATATTATGAAGCTTCATTGGTGTCATGAGGTGGAGAAACCCTGGGTTTCAACAACCTCTAGATCTTAGTATCAACATGAGGTGACTCCTTAGTGTGGGTTTGTCTCAAGGCTACTCTTGCTGATCTAAAACTTGGCAGGTATTGACAATTCCTTGTGTGATGTGCTTGAGAGAAGATGAGACAATCACAATGCGTGAGTATCTCTTGTGCTGAGAGATGGAGTTGTGGGATGTGCACTAACAAGAGAAATACATCTCTTATCTTTCCAAATTCCCAACATATATTTACTAGGTGGTTGCGTCAATCACATATGACACATGTGAGGGGTGATATATTTTTCCATGTAAGCCTGAGCTCGTTTAGTTTTTTTTCCTGATCTAGAATGGTAATGGTGAGAGGAGACTTGTTTATGGGGGCCTGATAGAACTGTTGCTAGTCATTCTTCCTCAAACACACATAAGATGGACCTAGATGCTTCATTCCCTTATGGTGTGGTGTGATCCAATGATTTAGTATCTAATCCAGCTAAATTAGAATTCTCAGTAATGAATCGTTGCATGAATCCTAACATATAGCATAATCAGGGAAGATGGGAGCAGTGTCGCACATGATGGTTTCCTGCAAAATTATAGCAAGTATTACATTTGTGCCTGGGTTTGTTGCTTTGGGCAACGCAGGTAACCAAATATAAACAATTGAATGTCCATAATTTGAGACATTGGTTTATCAAATGGTTTGGTTCATCACATAAAGTGAACGTGAAGGTATGTTGGGGTGTTGCTAATTTTGGTTGCTTTTGAGTATGGTGGGAGGTTGAGGGAACAATAGAGGGATAGGATCAAGAAGCTTCTTCCCTCATGACATAAGAAATGGTTTTAGACCCATCATCTACTAGTAGTGATGGGGAATTTCCTTGGGTGAGTGCACCTAACTCATCTTGATATCGAGGGATTTTAGGGAAATTATGAGTGTAATGCCCAAATTCCATGCATATGGCACATGCATGGTTGGTGTGCAATACCTTATGATGCATGGGTGCACTTTTTTCTCCAGCAGGAGGAGGAGGTCTCACTGTTGCTTTCGAGGCATGCAAAATATCTTTGAGCTCATCTAACTTAGGGCATGTGTTGGTGGGGTGCTCAAATACTTCACACAAAGTGCAGGGTGGAGTTACCCTAGAAGAGGGAGTTTTTGAAGATTTTGCTTTCTTCCCTTTTTTTTAATCCATTTTTCGTGAACTGACTAGTTTCAGTGTAGGCATTGCTTATTGTGGTGTGTTTCCTTGAGGAGGATAGGAATGACGTCTCTCAAGTTTATACCTGAGATTATCAACATGGACTGAGGGGCCGGATGGCAAATTGATATCGATAGAGCCATATTAGGTAACTAGAGAATTCCAATGACTTGGTGTGAGACAAACCTAGGTGGGGGGAATAAGAAGGGTGTTTGAGTGATAGTATATGGTAATAAAGAAGGATCAAGAACAACATTTTTGTTGGTCTCTGAAACTAGTTCTTGATCTTGAGGGGTTTTTAATGAACTTACCATGCACACTAGGGCTCCTGTGGCTCAAGGAATATCCTCTATCATAGGTGGGTCTCCTGGGAATGTCCTGAGCAGTGTTGATGGCTTAAATTGGCTGGGGCTAAATTCAATATAAGTGAAGACCAATTAAAGAGAATATCTGATGAAAGGTAACACACCATCAAATGTAGTTAATGTCTTATTCTCGTAATATATGAGTTGGCCGATTGTAATAATTTTCCCATCATGTGGGAACATCATAAAGCTGAATACGAATGATGTTACTATGGACATTTCAAGCATATAGCATTGGCACAATAGGATATTATAATCAAATTGTGTGTCCAATCCATCAATGTTTATCAACATTATGTTGTTGGCTAGTTTTACTAGAACGCCTTGGTATAAGCCTATGGGAAATGAAGGGATCCCATCGTATGCTCTGAGAGTGATGTTAGAAGGTTTGAGTTTGGGGGATCTGAGTTATTTCCAAATTGGCTATGTTATACCTGTGGATTCCCCTTCATCGACTATGCAATGATGGATGGTGATATTCTGGATTGGGACTAGGATTTGAAAAGTGACGACTGATAGTAGATGTGGGGTACCTTTATCCAAGTCAAGTACCATTAAGCAAGAATCGACAAGATCGATTTATCATAATGTGGAAAGTAAGGATTTATGTTGGGTTGGGCATGATTTCAAAACTTCCAACGATGACATACCTGAAGGCATTTGGGCTACATTATCGACTACATTATAGGTGTGAACAACCTTTGAGTTTTGTCTTGTTCACCGTAAAGGACATTTAACTATATTTTGAATGGGTTTCATGGTGTATCAAGGGATTGTTAAAGGTGATGTAGGTGTTGCAGTAGTTGAGGTAGAAGGATTGGTTTCTAGTAGAGTTCCATAGTCTGAGTTGCGTGTCTACATGAGAACATCTTACCCTTCCATCTAAATGACGAGGTCTAAGGAACTTTGGGAACTTCCTCCAAAAGGGTTTTTGGAGTGTTCTTGCTTGATATTTACCACTCCCTGGTGGGGGAATGTATGTTGCATCACTGCCGTTTGTTGGTTTTTGCCCCCTTTCCCCCCACTACATTTCATCCTTTTCAACTCAGGAAGTTGAGGACAATGATGGGTGTAATTACCATACTAACCACAAATGGAAGAAGCGTGGTTAGTACGTAGACTCTTATTCTTGTTTTTACCTTTTGGACTGTTATTTGTTGGTCCCTAGTTTTGATTTTGGTTGGGGTTTCCCCCAATCGGCTCTCGCAGAGTTTGTTGTTGATTTTCCCCTTAGTCAGACTCTCATTTTCACTTACTCTTTGGATTTTTCTTAGCATTATTGGGTGGGTTAGCTATATTTAGTTGTTCCTTTGATTGTTTCTATTTAGTGAGAGAAGGTTGCACTAGATTAGCCCCTGCATTAGATTGTGTAGGTAGGTTATTCTGCCGAGGTGTGGGGAAAGAGAAATATTGGTTCCCTTATCCTTGACTGGTGTATATGCTTTGGGAAGGAGGAATTTGTTCAACATTCCAAGGTTGGTATGGACCACCTTGCGTGGGAGGGTATTGGCCACCCTGTGCGGGTTGGTATTGGTTAACCTACATAGCAGGATTCTGCATAGGAATAGGTTGTCAAGCGTAATATGATGTGTGGTGTGGTGGTGCTATGGCACAAAATGGTTGGCCATTGTAATTGTATCTCGGGTACTGAAAGGTGTGGTCAGAGTGATTTTGGGCTATGGTCCCAATCAATCCATTAGCTGCATTGGATTCGCTTGGTGTCTCTTTATAAGTCTGCAGGCATGGGGCATTTAGGAGAACATGGTAGTGATATCCATATGGGGTGTATATAACATCTAATTGTTGAGATTTGCTAATGGACTCCTCTTCATTACATGGGGATGAATTCACAACATCTTTTTAGATTTTCAATGTGAGAGATCTCAAAAATAGTTCGAGGAAGAATTTGTCTTGAAGGTGTGTTTTACACAAGTGATGACATTTCCATCACTCATGGATATGATCTGATATGTGTGTAGAAGGTTCTTTTTTGAAGTGGGTGAGGATTTCCAGGCCTGATTCATGACAGACAGGGAGCTCGAAGAATGTGAGGAATGTTGTAGTTAGGGAACTAAAGCTTCCATGAGGCACATGAGGTTGGGCAATATACCATGTGGCTGCTGGCCTAGTAAGGGTGCATTGAAACAATCATAATCAAATAGTATCATCTGTGATACTATTGGATGATCACCATAGGTGAAAAGTCATGACATGGTTTCTTGGGTCTTCTCCCTGCTTCCCTTCAAATTTTTGAATGTCTGAAGGGAGATTGGTCAGAATGGCTAACCAATTCTGGTCATGCGCAATCACATCATCAGTTAGCTTTCTTAAATTACGAAGGCTTAAAGAAGCTAAAAATGTGACTTGAGAGTTTTCCACCATTACGAAATGATTTTGGAGAGATATATGAATGGGGGTTCCTTGATGAGGATGGTTACCCTCGTGAGCACCTCGTGTTCTCGGGAGGGGCGTTATGGGAGATCCATTAGGGGGTAGTGAATGGGGTACCTTGATGAGGAGGAGTTCCAAGAAAAGTTACACCAATAAAGTAAGGTCCTATAACAGGAGTTGTATGGTGTCTTTTGTGCCTAAATGGCGAGATACGTGGCACATGTCCTACTAATGGAGGGAGATTTAGAAAACCTCTAGATCGATGGGGAGCCATTGGGTCCCCTATGGTGTCACGTAGAGTGTGTGCTACTTTGTGTGATTGAGGGAAGGAGATGATTCTCGAATCAAATATATCACATACATAAAGGAATGAAAAAAAAAATATTACTTTCCCTTTAACTTTAGACTATGTGATCAATCAAACAAAAAATGCTTTTGTTTGTTTTTTGTGTATGATAAAATATGCTATGAAGAATTATTCATCCTTGCCACTCCCAAAGTAACTAGGCCTTGTGAAGGTATCTTTTGATGGGTATCGGGGCAACATCTCGAAATAACTAGTGACGCCTTCTAGTAGTCGAAGAATAGAACAACGTAACAGATGAGGCTTTGGGGATGCCCACACCTCCACCTATAGTGATAGATTCCCTAGATTTTGGCCACTAAAGTACCCTCATCCCACATGAGAATTCGAGTCTTTAGCTTCTTGGTAGCAAGTTACCAATACTGAGCACTAGGCGGGTCGAGTAGCCCCAAGTATTATGGCACACACTGGACCTAAGATGAACCCCCTTTGAATCAGGTCTTTACCATGCTCGGGTATTCTTTTCCGTGGGATGATTGAAGGATTTTAATCTCCTTAAAATATCAACTTCTATGTCTCAACGGTGTAACATGACAGTGGAAGCTTGTGGGATTCCTACCCTAAATGGTCTGGACCTGAACTATAAATTATTTGGTGGCCCTTTGGGGAATTTAGTTGGTTCAAGTTATGGTTTATTTTAAGGGTATTACTTTTCTTTCGGGTGTGAGATGTAAGAAAAATTAAACTAAGCATCAAAAGCTCTGGAAACTGGATGCCTTCTAATATGGAGTTTATAGAAGCTTATTGTTTGATGTGTTGATCTAAAAATGGGGCTCTTAGGCTTCTTGTCTAAGTTGCAAGAACCTCTCCCACTCCCAAAGCTTGAATATTCCCAAGACAACTACGGATAGCCAATGCAGAATTAATAGTGCTTGAAATATGGTGTATGATTGTGTTTGGTTTTAAACTGTTTATGTGCTGTAAATTGATTTGCTTAAACTGGTATAAGACATATAACAATGAAACAATGAAGCCAACAACAAACACATAAGATAACAACTTAACATGGAGTTCACCCAGAACTCTTGGCCTACATCTCCTTGAGCTCTAGTCAATTTAACTAGGCTCTCTGGGACTATGGCGAAGTCCTTTTTACAACCTCTTGGCTCAACTCCACTATTTTACATAGAAACAATGGGTTTAGATACCATTTTATCCCTAGCTCTTGAAGTGCTCAGCTGCTGGCTCTCAGCTCTCACTGTGGCTCTTGGCTCTGGCTCTGGCTCTTGGCTCTGGCTCTGGCTCTTGGCTCTGGCTCTTTGGCTCTGGCTTCTTTGGCTTTTTGTAGCCTTCAACTCTCTGGCTTTTCACTTGAACTTCAAGTGACCCCAAAGGCTCCCTCAGCTACTTTGTGTAGTAGCTTTTCGGCTCTCTCTACTCTCTTCTAAGTGCCTTCTGCTACCTTCTTCCACTGTGCTCTTTGGCTCTTTTGTGGCATCTTCCCAGCTTCTTGGCTTCCCTGGCCATTTCTCTATGATTCATTGTCCCTGTGCAGCTCTGTCGCCTCCAGATGCATCATTGCCTTTAGAAAATCCTGTTGCAGTGTGGCATGCTGATTAGGAGTGGTTATAAAAGGAATCAGGGCCGTTTCATAGGCGATAAGCCAAAAATTGAGAAAATTTCATTACACAGGCATGTTCCGGAAAATACACTATCGGACATGTATTTCGGACGTGAAACTTCCTTCATTCCCCCCTAACATCCCTATCGGGTCCACCATTTAGTGGTATATCGCATCGTAGAAGTGTTTTGGGTAAAATCCCAAATACACGGGAAAACCTTCAAAACCCGACAAAATCCTTTTTATCAGACTTCAAATTCTATAGAATCTGCCGTATAATCACATCGGGTCCACCTTTGGTTGCTGACACAATCTCCACCATTGATCTGTGTGATCTGTGATCCAATGGTCATAATGCATTTTCGGGTGGCTTAAGGGTATGGAAGTTACCTGCTTGAAAAGGCGGCTTTCCTCTCTCCTCTGTCAACCACGTGTCAACCAGTTAGTGGGATCAGGCAGAGCCAACCCTGAACCATTTACCACTTGAGGCCTGCTCGAAATCTGCCTTTACAGAACTCAAAATCTATGTAATCGGGCTTAGAATTCCCCTTCAGATCTGTTTTATCGCTTTGGGCATCATTCCTTTGTATTTCAACTTTTACACCGAAAAACGTTAATACACAGAAATTCTCGTTTATCGGATTTCAAATTTTATAAATTACACTTATGAAATCCCTCGGGTCCGGAAATTGCCGATTCAATCTAGGCCCTCCATTCCTCTAGTGATCGGACGACTAATACTTGTTGTCGCAATTACTGTCACATATCGGGTCGCACACGGCCGAGGGGTTCTATGGATCGCCCATTTGATCATCAGCAATTGGCATATCGCATGATCGCAATCGCTAGGTCCATGGTACTGATATCGCATGTATGTATGCCTCCGATCCGATTCAGTAGATCGACAGATTAGGGTTTCTTCCACCTCTGCTTAAATTTGGCCTTTGCCTTTTTCCGATGTGATTTCCCTTTTTAATGGTTTTTTTTCCATTTTTTACGGTTTTTGTCTCTTTTTTCAAAGAAACAGGGCATCTTCTCTCTGCGATAACCTTTGCACCCTAAGTCCATTTTAGCCCATTCAAGTTGCAGTAGATTCAAAAGGAGTATATCTCTGTAATGGGGCCATTTTTAGGAACTTCTTTGGACTTTCTTTTTTCCTATGTGAGGACCACTTAGACTTAGGAGTCTATCCAAAATCCATATTGGATCACGTCTTCCCACTAAAAGAGCTTTTGGTCTCAAAAGACTAACATAATGATTTGAACAGTAAATGAGAGTAACAACACCCTCTTCTTTCAACCTCCATACACTTGCCTTGCATAGTGCCTCTGAACCGAAGTCTCTAACGACTCTCCTTTCTGGATGTGCTAGTTCTCTTGGGAAGAACTGTCTTCCTTCTTGCCTTCATGCAGAACTTCTATTGAAATTGTCATAGAAGGTAGTTTAAACTCTTCTACCTTGATCATTGATCCAAGGTGGCTCAAACCAATGTGAAGTCATCTTCTCCACTGAACTTTCATTTGTACCTATTTGAAAAGCTGTCAACAATAACTGTTAACAACAACAGAAACACAAACACAACTAGATGGCCTAAACTCCTGCTTCAACAAAAGAAACATATTTCCCAGCTTGTGAACACCTCCATGCCTTACATCTGCATACAAATGATGGACTAGATAGCAATCCCACAAAACATGCCTTTAAACAAATGACCCTTGAAGTCAAGCATGTAGAAAAAGACCATTAGGACTCTTTTTCAAAAGATGTAACACTTCGTCATTATCTCCATTTGGAGACCAAGTTAACTTCTTCCAAGTCAACATGGCATCAGATGCATGTCAAAGCAATCAACCCTACAAGTTAATTACACATACATGTTCAAATACAAGGAAATCATCAACCTCCTTGTGTTCATGCATCTCATGCTCATGCATGCATTTCATCATTCAACTTTCACTTAAGCACACTGTACTTTCGAAGATGAAATGAAATATAATGTAGATGCATCAATAGACATGAAATATTAATCGAATAAGAACTCTAACCATTTCTTACCATTCCCTTTCAAAGTTACTACCTTTTTCTGCACATCAGCATCATCATGTGAATCATACTGAGACACATCATCCATGGAATCTTCCTTTCCATGCCTGCCATCTTCTCTTTCCACTCTCTTCAGCTTTTGTGGAAGCATTGTTGGATTCAGAGTCCAACATTTTGTAGCAAGATGTCCTTGCTTATGGTAGTAAGTGCACTGCATGTGCATCCTCTTGACAACATGATTTTCCTTGTCCAATGGACCTTTGGCTTCTTACTTCTTTTCCTTCAAAAGCTTCCTGTATGTGGCCATTCTCTTCCAACATCTAGAAACATTATGGTTATCCAAACCACAAAAGGAACAAGCAATTCTTTTCCCATCTCTATGTGGAAATTTATCATGCTTTGCACAATCAAAAGGAAAATGATTAGAACCAGATTTATACCTGCCACTTTCACCTTTATTGCCTTCATGAGGAGGTGAATTGAATGAAGAAGTGGCTCCCTTTAGAACACCACCAATCTCTTCAAGGCTGTCAGAGTCTCCCCAACTCTCTAATTCAAGTGTGTGCCTCTGAACACCTACATCTTGCAAATGATGTTTCAAGCTATTGCATTCCCCCTTAATACAATATTCACACTCTGCAATGCAACTTCTTCTTGGGGCTCTCTCAATGGCCTTCATGGTAGCTTTGGAACACTTTCCATAAGACTATCAATAGACAAGACCCAAATAATTAGGCCTTTCCTCAACCATTATTGGTTCAACAATACCTTGTGCATGCTTTCCCAAGCCCTTTCCTTCATAGCCCATCTTGGACATTAGCTTGGAACCTATGCCTTTGGTATGATTTTCAAAAGAACCAATGTAAGCATTCTTAGAGGAATTTGAAGGCAAAATGTAATGGTTTAACTTTTCTTCAAGCTGATACTTGATTAAGGCTTCTTAGGAAACAAAGAACTGTGTCTCCAACTCATGCATCCTTCTAAGGTTCATATTTGCAATATGAAGTTGCCTCTCCATTTCTTGCAATTTGTCAAAAAGCAACTGCTTCTCTTCTTTCATGGAATTCAACTGCTCTCTAAGTATTCTACTCTTCCTTCCATCCACATACATTTCTCTCACCATATCGATCATGGTGGACAAGTCTTGCTTCATGTCTTCATCAAAGAGTCTTGTGATGAAGAAAGAAGAATGTGAGGACTCACTTGTAGAAGTTGTCATTATGCCAATGAACAAAATAACTTCAAACAAGATTACTAAAGAGCTTATTCAACAACCTTTTGAAAAAAACCTCTCGTGCTTCAAGGATTTCCTTGAGGTCCTTCTTGTCCTTCCTGGACTGCAAACTCAACCAATAGTAAGTCTGCAAAACAAGCATACAATCAACCTCTGACTGTTTAAACACCTTTCAGACAAGCAATCTTTTCTCTATCAATCAAGCACGTTGATGTAACCTTCTTTGAAGGTGGGGTTAATCAATTTCCGGCTCCAATACCACCTGATCTGAAAATGGGTCTCTTAGGCTTCTTGTCTAACTTACAAGAACCTCTCCCACTCCCAAAGCTTAAATATTCCCAAGACAACTATGATTAATCAATGAGGAATTAATAGTGCTTGAAATATGGTGTATGCTTGTGTTTGGTTTTGAACTGTTTATGTGTTGTAAATTGATTTTCTTAAACTGGTATAAGACATATAATAGTGAAATAGTGAAGCCAACAACAAACACATAAGACAGCAGCTTAACATGGAGTTCACCCAAAACTCTTGGGCTATATCTCCTTGAGCTCTAGTCAACTTAACTAGGCTCTCTGGGATTATTGAGAAGTCCTTTTTAGAAGATCTTGGCTCAACTCCACTGTTTTATACATAAATAATGGGTTTAGATACCATTTTATCCCTGGCTCTTGAAGCTCTTGGCTGGTGGCTCTCGGCTCTCGACTTTGGCTCTGGCTCTTGGCTCTAGCTTTGGCTCTTGGCTCTGGCTCTTGCCTCTAGCTCTTTGGCTCTGGATTCTTTGGCTTTCTGCAACCTTCAGCTCTCTAGCTTTTCACTTGAACTTCAAGTGATCCCAAAGGCTCCCTCAGCTACTCTGCACAGTAGCTTTTTGGCTCTCTCTACTCTCTTGAAACTGCCTTCTACTACCTTCTTCTTTTGTGCTCTCAATCATGCTCTCTGGATCTTTTGAGGCATCTTCCCAACTTTTTGGCTTCCCTGGCCATTTATTTGTGGTTCATTGTCCCTATATGGCTCTGTTGCTTCCAAATGCATCATTACTTGTAGAAACACCTGCTAAAGTGTGGCATGATGATCACAAGCGGTTAGAGAAGGAATCGGGGCCATTTCATAAGCAATAAGCCAAAAATTGAGAAAATTTCATTACACAGGCATGTTCCATAAAATACACTATCGAACATGTATTTCGGACGTGAAACTCCCTTAAATCACCCCTAACATCCCTATCGAGTCCACCATTTAGCAGTATATTGCATTGCAGAAGTGTTTTGGGTAAAATCCCAAATACACGGGAAAACCTTCAAAACCCAACACAATCTTTCTTATCGGACTTCAAATTCTATCAAATCTGCCCTATAATCATATCGGGTCTGCGTTAGGCTACTGACACAATCTCCACCGTCGATCTGCTTGATCTTCGATCCAACTGTCATAATGCATTTTTGAGTGGCTTAAGGGTACGGAGATTACCTGCTCGAAAAGACGATTTTCTTCTCTCCTCCATCAGCCACATGTCGACTAGTCAGTGGGATCAGGCGGAGCTAGCCCAAAACTGTTGACCGCTTGAGGCCTGCCCAAAATCCGCCTCTACAGAACTAAAAATCTATGCAATTTGGCTTAGAATTCCTCTTCAAGTCCATTTATCGCTTTGGGCATCGTTCCTTTGTATTTCGGTTTTTACACCGAAAAACATTAATACACAAAAATTCTCGTTTATCAGATTTAAAATTTTCTAAGTTACGCTTATGAAATCCCTCGAGTCCAGCAATCGCCGATCACTGATTCAATCTTGGTCATCCATTCCTCTCGCAATTCAAGGACTAAGGTTGCCCATCGCGATCGCTATGTATGCCTCCGATCTGATTCATCAGATCGATGGATCGGGGTTTCTCCCGCCTCCACTTAAATCCTACTTTTGCCTTTTTCCAATGCGATTTCCCTTTTTAAGGGTTTTTTTGGGCCATTTTTAGGGGTTTTTGCCTCTGTTTCCAAAGAAACAAGGCATCTTCTCTATGTGATAACTTCTGCACCCTAAGTCCATTTTAGCCCATTCAAGTTGCAGTAGATTCAGAAGGAACAGATCTTTGCAATGGGGCTATTTCCAGGAACATCCTTGGACTTTCATTTTTCCTCTCTGAGGACCACTTAGACTTGGGAGTCTATCCAAAATCCATTTTGGATCATGTGTAATTGTGTGCAAGTGATCAAGTGAGCATGTAAAGTGTGATAATATGTGGATTTTTGATGATCCCTTACAATATCCTCTTAATTACACTAATTTTTAATTGTTCCTTGCATGAAAAATAAATGATGTGCTGATAATGGATCACTTACTCTTTCTCCTACTACACTATGTGTGACTAAAGGGAGATGGAAAATAGAAGTCAGTTAAGAAGGCTTTCATATGATATCCCAAGTCCACCTAAAAGACATAAGGGAAGAAGAGATTACTTGCTTTGTGTAATGACACTTTTACCTAGTCCCAAAATTAATGAAATGAAAAAACTCTTTGGTTAGTAACAAGATTTGTGGATGATAGGTCACTTAATCCTTTGCAAATTAAGCTATGTGACTTGCAAAAACTAGCAAAATAAATTGAAAAATATGTGTGGAAATTTCCCACTTAATTTCCCCCCTAATTAAGCTACGTGAGAATTTTCACATAAAAATAACAATTATGATAATCTAATTACCCTACTAATTGTGATTAGTAGAGTAATTAAGTAATATAAATTGACTGGAAAAAAATTGCAGAGGTGAAGGAAATTCACTAAAGGCTGCCAATGACCTGAAAAAGTGAAATTACAAGGAATTTTTAGCTTTCTGGAAACAATATGGGATTGTTTTTGTACAGACATGGGCACACATTTATTTGAGAAAAATTTGCATGACCAACAAAAAACTATGAATTAGCAAGCTTCTCAGCTAGCAACGGGTCTAAAAGGTCTTGCAAAAATTCAAGAAAGATGTTGAATGCCTTGTAAGTTGATTATGCAGAGAGAAGGTCCTACAAACACAACCATTTAGATTAAAGAAAAGAAACTAGTGGAGTCACCAATCCTGTTTTAATGTTTTTGTAGCAATGGTGTACTAAATGACACCTTATTAGCAGTAGATTTTTCCCTACAAAGAAAAGAAGTAGTTTGGTTGTTGTTAGTGGACATGAATGAAGAAACAAACAATTGAAAATGGTGGAAACAATACATACACACACATAAACTAAAACAAAGAGATAAATACACAAATAATTCTTAATTATAACGACCTATGAGTAGGACAAGATGATTCCATTAATGGTTGCATATCTTCAGGGAAACTCGAATTTAGTTTTCCTTGACTGAAATCCTATCAGGGGATCGTCTTCCAAGTGTGGAAAGTGGTCCTAAATTGTTGTGTCGATAATTGCTTCAACCATACAAATTTCGAAGAAAATGACATGCCTCGCACTATTATCGAAGAAAAAGTTGTGTAGGCATAATTTTTTTAATTCCATATAATTTGGACCTTAGGAGAGATTAATTTTTTTTATCTTTATAATGTCTTTAGCTCGAAAATCTTCACTTGTGCATTTTTTTGGATGACTTTGGATGTCATTTGGATTGTACAAATATGTGTACGATTTTCTGGTGTTAACACCATTGATGAATATAGACACAATTAAAGAGATATACATAGTGTTGAATGTGATTATGCATCAGAACATGAGATGGATGTAATCAATGTGGAAAATGCAGTAAACAAAGAGTGTAGTGATAAGTGTGTTATACATGAAATAAACATTATTTGAGGATGAGAGTGTAATTAGAAATGCAACATGAGCTATGTGGGATACAAATTAACATCTAGTCAAAGACAAAATAGAAAGCACTATGAAAGCACTATTTGTGAATAATGTGTCATTGAAATGGTCAAATGGTCCATGATACCAAGGGTACACATTATGGATCAACACCCATAGTAAAGGAGGCTATAAGCTATAAATATAGAGTCAAACATTCAAGCTATACGGGTTTTGTACATATGAAAAGGAAGTAAGATGAATTTATTGAACCTATGCATATCTAAAGAAATAAAAAAAATATAGAATAGTAGAAACCTATATTATACCAAGAAAATAATATTAATCAAATTGATCTAGAAGAAACCTAAGCAAATCACATAGCAAAGAGAAAGAGCTTGAATGTGGTGATTGAAAATGTTGGTCAAAGGTAGAGTATAGAGTAGACCTGAATGTAGATTTGAGTTGCATTTGAGTTGCAACTAACTTGAGAGTAGATGGAAGCATGATTTGAGAATGTGCACAAAAGGATCAGTGTCAGTGAAGATGAGAATATAACAAGGAAGATTGCAAATCTGATTTACAATTGAATATCTAGGTAAGATGAGAATTGAAGAGAGTGTGAGTAGTGCAATATAAAGTTAGAGAAGAGATTGGAAAGTTTTCTTTGAGTAATTCTAAGTTGAAAATATTGTGGATTTGAGTTTGAAAAATGATGAAAGAGGTATCTACTAGGCAGAGCAGTTGGCGCCTACACATTAGGGGATATGAGTCTCCATCAAGTTGGTGCCTATAAAATTCATGGGATTGGTGTCTCCTTTTGGTTAGTGCTAGTAATTTTTTTTTAATAGTAGGTTGGAGCCTAGAATAGTATTCTGACATAAGCTTTATATTTTTATTCCTCCATGGGTTTCCACATACACCTATTGTTCCTATGTGTTGCTTATTTGATTGTTTTTTAAATGGTTTTAATTTTGTATATTGTTAATAATTTTTAAAATTTTCCATTTTACTAATTGAATCTCCCTTTTAGTATAATCATAATTCTAACAATTGGTAAAATAGCATGTTCCTTTAGGAATATGTTAACCACTGGAAGGTAGATCACAAGGTACCATGGCCAATCATGATGGATTTTCCCCTAGTGAAGCACCATTATTGAATGGATCAAACTATACAATATGGAAGGAAAGAATGAAGTATTATCTAATGGATCTTCATTTGGATATATGGCTATATTTTGTGAATGGAAGGAAGGGTAATAAATATAATACAAAATCCATGAAGGTTATCTAAGTTACACTATCAATTTTAGAATTTGATAAAGTAAGACATTATGAGACTGCAAAAATTAAATGTTAGATAAGATACAATACATATATGAAGCCAGAAATAAAAAGTAATCAATGAATATTTAATACCTTCACTTTCTCAAATATTGAATCAAATGATAAATGAGACTCCCTTGTCATGAGTTCCCATGTTGTTGATCATCAAAAAATAATTTTTATTCAGAGGATGAAACTAGAGCTAAACACGATGCAACACAATCCACAGGTAAGCTACTATTCTATTGTAATTGTAGAATAATAGGTCATATTTCTTTTAAATGTTCATATGAAAGTTCAAAAAATGGTAATAATAAAGTATAACTTGAAGTTGAGAGAACACCCCATGAGAAAAATATATTCTTTAGAAAAATATTGTCCATATAAAGGAGATAATAAATGTAATTCTAGTAGTGATGAGAATGGATTCTACTCATGAGTATGGAGGAGATATGGGATTCAGAGATAGAACAAGTATAAAGGAAAATATACCATGAATATGACCTTAATAGTTCCCTTGATGCAATGAAGAAATCCATAAGAAATAACAAAAGGCAGAAGGATCTTGAATTAGATGAAGCTGAAAAAATGCATTCCACAAAAGAAGAAGACATTAATGAGAAGATATATTTTAGAATAAATCTTATCTCTTATCTAGAGAAGATTAAGAGGATCACAACAACAAATCATAGATAAAAGGAATTGTTGCAGGAATATGAGGACAAGGATTAGGATTTTGATGAATTAAGGAAAATAATTATTATCCCGAAGACTTAGCAAGAAGAATTCAAAATAGAGAATGAAGTGTTGACTAGCCATTTGAATGAATGAGAAGGAAATTGTGAGAAACTACAAGTCAAGATTATTTCATTGATAAATTATCTATAAAAGGTAAATGATTAGCTAAATCAATATATAAATTTTGATAAGAGTACCAACATCTTAGATGGTATTCTCAACAGTCAAAGATCTCGTCTAATCGAGTCTAGTTTGGGATATGAAGGAGAATCAAACACTAACAAAGCTAAAGGAAAATAACCAATCAACTTTGTTGAAGAAATCAAAGGACCTGTTGATGGGACTAAATGTTTCGCCAATGATAAGGGATATCCCGGGTGTAAATTACCAACTAGACCCTACAATTTTTGGAATACGATTCCCATATGGTATAATGGTCTCGCTGCCATCTTGCTTACTTTATGATACATTTTGCCACAAATCAACAACATGTGAGAAAACCAATATTACTTTTGATAAATACAAGTAATGATTTATTTGTGAAATAATTACAAATAATTTTCATAAACACTACTACAAACAAGATGAATACCATGAATCTTCACCAAAAGATAGTTAGAATTACTCTAACAAATATACATGTAAAAGGACAGTTTCATTAGTTGATTGGAAACTAATTTACAACCAGCAATGATCATTAAAGCATAAATTCCATACAATTTGAAATAAGATAAATGCTATAGATAACAAAGTAGTTCATTTTCTTCAACACATGAATGTAAACACATACCATCAACCATTACAAGCAGAGTCTTACAATGCCTTATGATATTTGTGTGAAATAACTACCTATCTCATAGATATTCTGAATATTAAGTAGAAGTGTTGAAATGCACAATTACAAGAAGCACTCACTCACTCCAATAGTGGAGTGTAAAAGCTACTATTTTCTTCTCAAAATAATAACAAACTCTCTAAAATATGCTTGCAAGAGAAATCAAAGCTAAAGACATTTTTCTTTAGCCATGAGCGTGTATCTATAAAGAGTGAGGTGACCCTTCACCTCCCTTATGACTTTTGGATTTCCCTCGTTATTCTTCATCTTCTATGTGACCTTTTTAATTCTAGTGTTTTTTAATTTTATTTTCACTTTTCTAATTACAAAAAATTATCATTTACAAAATCATAACCAAAATTATGAAAAACAAAATGCATTCATGTGTAAATTTGTGTAATGAGTAGCTCTAGCACTTCGATATGGATCTCTTTAGTACTCGTACCATGCCTAGTGCTTAGCAACTATGTCTCTCACCTTTTTTACTAACTCTCGATCTTATCTTCTCCTGCACTCTAAAGCATTTCAAAATACTATCTTTGAATCCACTTGCATCTTTTTCCAAACCATTGTCAATTAGGTATGCAACCTAGTGGGCTCTACAACATATTGAAGAATGTATTCCTTTGTCACTTATATGTCTTCTTGAATATTAGCACACTTTATTCTGATAGCTTCCACTTGATTTCTTCTCTCAACTTCACTTTTGTAGGTACTCCAACGGAATGTATTTTGTGTACTTTGACTAGTGCCTCTAATCTAGTGTGAAACTTTAGATAGGTTGATAATGTATTAACTATGATGTGGCTTAATTATTCATTTGATTGCACAAGCATTTTCATTTCCACTCTATATATTTCAGCTTCTACCCTTCCCTTCTTAGGCAATTTTATTGGTGCATTGGCTTATTTAATGCCCCATTCTAGAATGAAATCTATATTCAAGTGAGCAAGTTTTAGTATCTTCCCCTTTTCTTGCAACTCCGTTTGTATATCAAATAAAGGTTCCACTACTTTATGTAGTGTTATCATCTCTTTACACACTCGTTTCACAATTTCTTCTAATTCCTTTACCTCTATAAGAACTGTCAATTGTAAACCTTCCCTATAAAACCCTGTAGCGAAAATGTAACAACCCTAGTGAAAATTCCAGGTAATAAAGTTAATAAAGGAAAAATAATCACCTTGGGACACGTATTCCAAGATGAATGTTGGGAAAAAAACATAGTGATATGGATCACTTGTGATTAATTAATGGCTACAGAAATTGGCAAAGGAAATGGAAAGGATTTGGAAAGGCATGCGACATTAACTAGAATTTTATTTATGAAAATAATGGAAATTAGGAGAGAAGAAAGGTGAAAGGCTACAAGTTTCATGTGAGGAGGAAAATGAAGGAAACATAATGGAAAAATAAAGAAAATAGAGGCCTCATTAATAAAAAGGCTTCTGAGGATTAGTTTTCATAGTTTTGTCAGTTCAATTTTGGAATTATCTCTCTATTATCTCTCTCTCATACTCTTGACACTTAGGGTTTTCTTGGAGCACTCTTGGAGGAGTGTGGCATACTTGGATTTTTGGAGCAAGAAGAAAATCTAAGAGCAAGAAAGTTCAAGAGGACATCGAGATCAACACCTACAAGGATATTTTCTTGCAAGTACCGAGTTGGATGCATGATTTCCTTGCTAGTTTTGACATGAATAACATATGAATGTGGTTTCTTCATTATGATTTTTCATTGGCATGGAGGAATGCCTAGAATGAAGTTGGATTTTCTTAGCTTTACCATTTCCTAGATAATCATGGTGTTGTGGGTTTCTTTCCTTTTGTTTTCTGGTTGGTCTCATGTTCCTTTGGATGTGGATTGAGTTAATAATTCCTCGAAGCCTTGGCTGGAAAAATGCTCTAGAAGCCCTGTAATAGCTTGGGTTGAGTTACTAGTGCTGGAATTATTGGTTGGATAAACATCTAGAATCCCTTGTTGGGTTGAGTTACTAGTCATGGAAGCCCTGGTTGGAAAAATTCTTTGGATGCTCGACGACAATTGTGGGTTGAGTTACTAGTCCTAGAAGCCCTATTTGGAACAAACGCTCTAGAGCCATGGAAAGCTTGGGTAGAGACCAATTTGTTGATGGTTAGTAATCTCTGACATGAGGTGGAATCATTGGTTGAGGGTTGAGTTGGTTCTACCTCTAGAAACCCTAGTTTTGATTTCTTGGATGTGTTCTATGAGATGCCACATTCATGCTTCGAATATCGCAGGGGGGTAGCTGCATGGAAGAGAGATTTGGTTCAACCTAGTCTATGGTCGGGTGGCTCATGGAAATCCAGACCTAGTTGCATTTTACATATGTTAATAAGAGCTTTGTTCCTCTTGTCTATAATGGGTAAATATACTTGTCTATATGTGGTATTTGTGGTTGTTATATCCTTGTTATTTAAATTGGTTATATGCTGGTTATGAGCATGTTTTATGACAATGATGATGTATGGCTCTCATCATGTTTTGATTTGTAAATGAATGGAAAATGAATGTATGACCTAATAGAAGGTAATTCAGCTAATGTCTTAAGGAAGTAATGCTTCTTAGTGATTCTCAGATAAGTATGAGACACCTATGCTCAGATTTGTTGTTATTACATGTAGAATGCATGACGAAATGCTTATCATGGCTAGTACATGTCCAGTCAAGTCCTTCTTCAAGTACTTGTATTTGTATCATTGTTTTGATGTTACTTTTCATTTATGAAAGTTCCATGAAGTTCTGGGCAGTGGTTTGAGACTTGGCCTTGAAAACGTGGCACAGGATCTGAGGTCGTTGGCTTTGAAGTAACTGAAAAATACCCCAGTCCCTCGCATGCCCTTGTTGTGAGAGCGGCTAAACGGCTCCAGTTGTACGCATGCCCATGTCATGGAAAACACTGAGGCTCTAGGGCATATAAGTGTCGAGTTGTCTTAGGGTTTGATCACCTAAAAGGGTTAGCTAGCTCCTATAGGTTTTGTGACATGTGCAGAAGGTCAAATTGGTTGCATTATGCTGGTTCCACTTCCTAACTATACATGTGGATTTGAATCAAACCTTAGTAGACTATCGTCACATGTTTAAACTAATGCACCAGTTAACTTTGGTAAATGTGGGAGGAGGTTGTTGCAAAGTTGTATTAGAGCATGGTTCACTCCATGGACTGGATGGGTAGTGTGTTGGTCATGCATTCAGATCAGTTGCATATATGTGTTCCTTATGCCTATGGTCTATGTGCTTGTTTCATATGCATGGCGTTTGTCATAGTTGCAGTGGTGTCGCCATGTGGAAGTGTATGGGGTGTCGTTGTATGTGGTCATCATGACTATATTTTGGTTATGCATTGGTTATGTATGTTAGTTCTTATATATTGTTGTGCTTACATCTATATGGTTGTAGTTGTCATGCATGAGGTCATGGCATTTTTTTGGTATGGTCGTGCATTCATGACTAGATAATTATTGAAATGATGATTAAATATTGATATGATTAGAGTCATTGGATCAGACTGATCAACGGTCCAGATCAAATCAACGGATCACATTAGAGGGTTCAACGATATCATATCGGTAGAGTGTAACGGGGACATCCCGAGGGGAAAGGTGACTGCGATTGGTGACATAGCGTGAACTGTTGATCGAGCGTGCAAATCAGTGGCTACGATTACACCATCACATCACAGGTTTCCAATGGAAGGGCTTACCAAAGGCCCGAAGACAATGCAATATGCAATTGCGATATATCGCATCACAATAATACAAAGGGGTGAAGACCCATAGTCTGTGTGATTTGCGATAGCGATCAAGCCAGACCCGGAAGGATTTATAAATGTGGCTCCATAAAATTTGAGTTCCGATATAAAAGTTTTTTGTCAGGCTTTTTTGGTGTATTGGTGTATTTCTGTTATAAAACCGAAATACAAAGGAGACATGGCATATGGCGCTACAACGATAAAACATGGACCCGAAAGGATTTATGAATGCAAATTTATGTATTTGGGTTTCGTGGTAAATGGTATTTTGAGCGGGCTTTAGGTGGCAAGTGGTATTGGATGGGCTCCGCCCAATCCCATACATCGACTAACAAGTAGTACGCAGCAAGGAGAGAGGAATTCGCTTTTTCTGGTGGGTGATCTCCATGCAAGTAAGTCATTAGAAATGCACATAAGCCATCATATCAAATGGTCACAGATCAATGGTGTAGAATGCACGAGGACGTTGGATGATCGGGATGGATGTGAATTATTGGATGAGAATAGATCTACAGTGTGGGATGCTAAAGGACCGATAACAGACGAGGCATAAAAACTGTCTAATTCCTCTATTTTAGTGTTTTTCCTCGTATTTCTCTATGTAAAAAAGGAAGAAATTCTTTGGTATTTTTTACCGTGCCAGTATTTCCGTTTGAAAACAAATGGCCACCATACCTTAAGCATTTTACAATGATTGTTTAATGCTCGACAGGGAGTTGAATGGATAGCAGCAGAGAGACAGAAAACCCAAGAATGTAGATGAATGGACAGAGCTGAGTGGCTTAAAAGAAATTCTATGGTAGACAAAGAGGACACAGAGAAGAGAGCAAGAGAAAGTAGAAGACACACAGCAAGAGGGAGATTTTTTGCACTCTTTTAGACTCGAGGATTTTGAGTAAATCCCTGTTGTTTTGTCACTGTTGTGTTGAGACTCTATTCGAGCTCACACTTGTAATATTATGCTCTTAAATACATAATATAGGGGTCGACACTAAAAGCCGTAGCCAGGAAGTTTGGTGAACTCCTTGATTATTTTGTTGTGTTGATGTGTGTGTTTGTTATGTTTTATAACTTTTCATTCTCTATATTATTCGCATCTTTTCGATCCATTGCACTAAATAATATAGGCATTCCTGCACATGAGTTTGTAATACCTTAATATTGATTTAAGATCTCATTTTCAGATCAAGTGGTATCAGAGCATTTGGTTTTGGTTTTGTTAAGGTTAGACAAGCTTGTGCTAGATTCTGAATGCTAACTAGATTAAAAATCATACTAGGAGAAGGAGAACTTGTTGAGGCTAATCCAGAGATTGGAAGAGTCTATTCTTAGAAGAGAATGGCCGAAGAAGCTCCATTGGGATCAGAGTCTCAATTTATAGAAAGGTTTAAGGCACTCTAAGCCATGGTGGAAGAGATGTATCTGGAGTTTAAGAAGGATCGAGGTGAAAGCACTTCAACACCCAAACCAGGCAAAGGAGCAGACGAACCTTTTCTAGTTTCCCCTCCAAAAGGCAAAGGGAAAGGGGAAATGCCTCCTCCACCATCTCCTCCATCATCATATTCATCATCCTCATCATATTCTTCACATGAAACTAGATCTTCTAAGAAAAAGAAGAAAACTTCCTTAATCAAATTAGATGTGAAGTTTTATTTGCCAATTTATGATGGAGAACTCAATGTAGAAAAGCTAGATAATTAGATAAAACAAATTGATGTATATTGTATGGTACAGAATGTAGATTGAGAAAGGAAGAAGATTTAGCTGCATAGCCTTCAACTTGGAGGAATTGCACTAGTATGGTGGGAAGGCAAGACACTATAAGCTGATCTGCAAAAACATGGTAAAATCATTTCTACCTGGAATGAGTTTGTTTTTGGTATCATAAAGCTATTCTATCCTTTAGCTTCCATGTAGAAGTCAATGATGAGTTGGCAAACTCTTCGTCAATTGAAGGGTCAAAGTGTACAAAGTTGTACTCAGGAAGTCAAAAGGAGAGCTTTAAATCTAGGTATATCATTAGACTCACCTCAAACTTTATTGAAGTATATAGGTGGTCTTCATAGCTATTTAACGCATACTTTTCTCATGTTTAATCCCACTAGCTTAGATGATTTATCAGTTCAAACCGCACATCTAGAAGATAGAGGTAAGAATGTAAACCCAGAGGTTGGAGGATCATCTAAATATTCTGTAAGCAAGAGCAAGGAAAAGAAGAAACTGAAATGGAAGGAGAGGAAAGAAAACACTGTAAAGAAGGATAAACCTTCATGCACTCATTGCAAGAAAGAAGGACACGATGAGGCACACTATTGCTTTTTGAATCCAGAACTGAAACCTACGAAGTTCGGTGAAAAGGAGAAAAAGAATGTTGTTGCTATTCAACAGGACTTGGGATCAGATTCAAGTGATGAAACAACAGTTATAGCCACAAGTATTAAAGGTAAAGATTCTGAAGCACCCATAAGTAATTCTACACAATCTATTGATAATGAAAGGAGTGAGAGGGAAAGGAATGAGATTTTTCATATTAGAGTAATTTTGAAGCACAATAAGATTGATACTTTGTTTGATAGTGGATCACAAGTAAATTTGATTTCTAGAACAATTGTAAAGAAGTTGGGATTACAAACAAAACCTCATGAGAAGCCATATCTAGTAGGTTGGGTGTGTGATAAAACAAATCTACAAGTAACGGGACAATTTAAATTTGGGATTGCTATTGGAACAACATTTGTAGATGAGGTTGAGTTAGATATAGTTCCATTGGATATATGTGGTATTGTTTTGGGAATTCCATACTTGTATGATAGGAAAGCTATTTGTTATAGAGCTGATAATAAATATCAACTCACTAAAAATGGAATAGAATACATTGTAAGAGCTCATAAACTCAAAGATAACTATTCTCTCATAAACACAGGGCAGATGAAAAAAATTGTGAATTCAAGTAAGAAATTTCCACTAATGGTTGTAAAGGAAAAGTATCCTGAAAAATCCAATGCATTTGAAAGTTGTGATTCTAAACAGAAAGTTGATTTATTTAAAGTTGTTTCAGAGTATGATGTTCTATTTCAAGAACCAAAAGGTCTGCCAACCAAGTGAGAAATACCACATGATATTTGTTTGCAGCAAGATGCTCCATTACCTAACATTGGAATGTATAGGTTATTAGATTTAGAGAATGTAGAGATAAAGAAGCAGGTACAAGAGTTGCTCAATAAAGGGTTTATATGACCAAGCACATCACCAAGCAGATCTCTAATTATGCTGGTGAGAAAGAAATATGGTTCGTGGAGAATGTGCATTGATTATAGAGCAATAAATAAAATAACGGTCAAGAATCGTTATCCTCTTCCTCATATTGATGACTTACTAGATAAATTAAAAGAGGTAGTTTAATTTTCTAAGTTAGACTTGCGAATTGGTTATCATCAGGTCAGAGTTGCAGAACAAGATGCATGGAAGACTGCTTTCAAGACAAAGCAAGGATTTTATGAATGGTTGGTTATGCCTTTTGGCTTAACTAATGCTCCTACTACATTAATGAGAGTTATGAATGATGTACTCAGACCATTTATTGATGACTTTGTAATTGTTTATTTAGATGACATTCTTGTTTTTAGTAAGACATGGGAAGTCCATGTAAAGCATGTAAAGCAGACTTTAGATGTTTTAAAAAGAGAAAATATCTATGTAAAACTTTCAAAATGTGAATTTGGTATAACATCTTTATATTATTTGGGTTATATTATAGGGGGTGGTGAATTTGATAGATCCCTCTAAGGTTGAAGTCATTGTGAATTCGCCTAAACTCAAATCTGTTATAGCAGTTAGGAGTGTCCTAAGGGTAGCACAATACTGGAGAAAGTTTATTACTAACTTTTCATTGATTGTAGCTCCATTACATGCTTTAACATGATTGAAATAGACATTTAAGTGGGGAGGCAAATAGAAAAAAGCCTTTGACACCTTAGAAGATAAAATCAGTACAGCACCAATATTAGCATTGCCATATCTTGAACATCCATTTGAGATTGAGATAGATGCCAATGACTATGCCATGGGAGCAGCGTTGATGCAACACGAAAAACCCATATGTTATCATTCTGAGATATTTGCTTCTGCAATAGTTAATTATCCCACATATGATAAAGAATTGTATGCATTAGTACAAAGTGCCAAAAAGTGGAAACTTTACCTAATGGGTAAGGAAATAATCATAGACACAGATCATCAACCACTTCAATATTTACACTCACAAACTAAATTGCAGCAATTAAGACATTATAGGTGGATGGGTTTTCTACAACAATTTCATCTTTTCATCAGATATAAGAAGGGCATAGACAATAAGGTTGCAGATATGTTGTCAAGACCAGTCAGAAATGCATCTACTATACTTAAGCATAACCTTGTTGGGTTGTGTTATATTCTTTCCACGACTAGCCCACGTAGTTAACTGGGGGGTTAGAGGGGTGGCAAAGCCCCCTCTCCTT
>APFE030628015.1:13042-41494 GCA_000404065.3 Pinus taeda | reverse complement strand
TTTTGGACCCTATGTTAGGATGGGCGGACCCACCTATGGTTTTGTGCATGATTTTCGCACATGTTTTTGGATGCGATGGTTTTTGGTCCATGGTATTGGACACGATGGTTTTTCAGTCCATGGTATTGGATGCTTCGGCATGTATAAATATGTATTATAACATTGAAAGGGACATAATGAAAAATCAAGCTGGCAGTCCCGTTTTGTTTGGGATCCAGGGGAAATCTCTGTGTTTATGTGTTTTATGTGTTATGCTCTCACACTGTTTATTTTCTGTGTTTTAGAATTCGTATGAAGGTAATTTCTATATAGGGTTAAAACCTACATTTGGTATCAGAGAAGTTTTGGCTTCAAGGGGACACCTTTGTTCTTAAGGGGTTTTGCTCGGGCCTGTGGTAAACCCTGTTCAGTGGGAGATCTGCGAGATCGATTCTAGTGGTGAAAGAAGATGGTGAGCCGTGGAAAGATAGAGATTGAGAAATTTAATGGTCAGAGTTTTGAGTTGTGGAAACTCAAGACGGAGGATCTGTTGGTGGATAAAGATCAGTGGATTGCGGTAGATCCGGGTACTAAACCAATGGGAGTGTCCTATGAAGAATGGAAGAAGTTGGATTAGAAGGCAAAGAGCATAATACAATTGTGAGTCTTAGATTTAGTATTGTTGAATATATCATGGGAAGCTACGGTGAAGTCTTTGTGGGACAAGTTAGGGACTTTGTACCAATCTAAGTCTCGGTGAATAAATTGTTCCTACGGAAAAAGTTGTATAACCTGGGGATGAAAGATGGAGACTCGGTGATAGAGCATCTGAACGCATTTAATACTGTGGCAAGTCAGTTAGCATTTGTTGATATTGAAATTTTAGATGAAGATAAGTGCATCATTTTGTTTTTTTCTCTACCGGATTTGTGGGATAGTCTGGTTATTGCAATAGGTAGCAATGCAATTGCCTTGCAGTTTGATGAAATAGTCTCATCCTTGCTGACATAGGAGATGAGAGGGAAAAATATGGAGAGCCAAAATGATGATGCCTTGTCTATACGATGAAGGTCCCAAAAGAGAAACAAAAATAAGTCATTGAGTGGGAGACCTAAATCTAGAGGGAGATCTAAATCTCCAGGAAAACATGTAAAGGTGGTGTGCTGGAAATGTGGAAAGTAAGGGCACTTCAAAAGGGACTGTAAATCTAAAGCTCCTGATAAAGGAAAGGGATCTGATGATTCTCCTTCTGTAGAGGTGAAAACCACCTCAGATGAAGGTGGGGATGTGTGCTTGGCTTCTTCAAGTCCACATGTAGATCATGAGGCATGGTTGATTGACTCGAGTGCATCCTTTCACTTCACTCCCCATAGAGAGTGGTTCTGCAAGTATGAGAAATACGATGGTGGTGATGTCTTCTTGGGGGATGATAGATGGAAGGGTTAGAACACATTCGGGTGTTCTACATATTCCTGCATTGGCTAGAAATCTTATTTCTATAAGCAAGTTGGATGATACGGGTGTAAAAATAGTGTTCGAGAAGGATACCTACAAGATGGTTTAGGGAGCATTGGTATTGATGCGGGGAGTTTGGATTGGAACTCTGTACAAGCTACAAGGTAGCACTATTGTTGATGGGTGCAACAGTTCTATGGTTCCTGAAACTGGAGCAAAAAATCTAGTGGTCTCTATATAGAAGACCATGTTGTTGCATCAAAGGCTTGGACATATTGGAGAGAAAGGCATTCAAATACTTCATGGTAAAGGTATGGTAGAAGGTATGAGTAATAGCTCTCTGGATTTTGATTTTTGTGAAAATTGTGTATATGGGAAGCAGAATCGGGTGAGTTTCCCCTCTAGTAGTAAGAGAGCGAAATAGATATTAGAACTTGTGCACAGTGATGTGTTTGGACCTATGAAGGTTCCATCACTAGGTAAGTCTGTGTACTATGTATCATTTATAGATGACTTCTCAAGGAATACATGGATATATTTCCTTAAGAAGAGATCTGAAGCCTTTGACAGGTTTAAAGAATTTAAGGCTCTCGTGGAAAATTAGACAAAGAAGAAGATAAAGGTGCTAAAGACAGATAATGGTGGAGAGTTTTGCAGCAACGAATTTGAGGAATTCTGTAAGAAGTGTGGTATAGCACGATAGAAGACTACTCCATATACACCTCAACAAAATGGAGTTGCAGAAAGAATGAATAAGATGTTGATGGAAAGGGCAAGAAGCATGCTCAGTGGTGTTGGGTTAGGACAAGAATCCTGGGCAGAGGCGGTGGATACTGCATGTTACCTGGCCAACAGGTCACCTTCAACAGCGTTGGAGGATAAGACTCCACAAGAGGTATGCACTGGTAAGAAACCCTCTCTTTCACATCTGAGGGCATTTTGATGTGATGCATATGTACATGTTCCGAAGGAGAAATGAGCCAAGTTGGATAGTAAATCTGAAAAGTGCATCTTTGTTGGGTATAAGGATGGTTTAAAGGGGTATAAGCTTTGGAATCCAATCACATGGAAGGTTGTGTACAACCGAGATGTGGTGTTCAGAGAGGTAAAAGATGTTATTAAACATGAAATCCAAACAAAGGAACCTGAGAATATAGAGTTTGAGGTTAGGGAGGAAGAATTAGACTCTACAGCAGAGGAGGAATTAGAAGATGAAGAGCCACAAACTCTGGGTGTGAGAAGATCAGTTCAAGAAAGAAGGTAGCGAGAAAGGTATAGTCCATCTGATTTCTGTTCAAATTTTTCTTTATTTATTACTGACGATGATCCCAGAACTGTGAAGGAAGCAGTATATTTAGAGGATGGCAAACTCTGGAAAGAGGCCATGGTTGATGAAATGGCATATTTGCACAAAAATGAGGCTTGGGATCTGGTGGAGTTACCGGCTGGAAGGAAGCCCATTGGCAGCAAATGGGTGTTCAAGAAGAAGACAATTGCAGAAGGAAATGTGGAGAAATACAAATCTCGGTTGGTAGCAAAAGGTTATTCCCAGGTGCTGGGAATTGATTTTGGTGATATTTTTTCTCCTGTTGCAAAGTAACTTCTATTAGATTACTTTTATTTGTTGCTGCTGCTTTTGTTTTGAGGTAGAACAGATGGATGTGAAGATAACATTTCTTCACGAGGATTTGGAAGAGGAAATACGCATGAAGCAACTTGAAGGCTTTGCAGTGAAGGGTAAGAAAGAACTGGTATGAAAGTTAAAGAAGTCTCTGTATGGGTTAAAATAGTCACCAAGGATGTGGTATCAAAAATTTGATACATTTATAGAGGGACTTGGATTCACCAGAAGCAAAGAAAATCATTGCGTGTTTTTTAAATTAATTGGTGACCATGTTATTTATCTGGTCTTGTATGTGGATGATATGTTGCTGGTTGAAAATGACAAAGAAATTATCCAGGATTTGAAGACCCTATTGTCCTACAAATTCGACATGAAATATCTTGGTGCTGCAAATTATATTTTGGGCATGAAAATCAAAAGAGATCAGGCAAAGAGGAAGCTTTGGTTAAACCAGAGGAAGTATGTTGAGACAATACTGCAGAGTTTTAATATGCAGGATAGTAAACCAGTGAAGGTTCCTATTCCTATAGGTGTGAGGTTATCTGCTGAACAGTGTTGCAAGACATAAGAAGAGGAAGAGGATATGTCTTGTGTTCCATATGCAAGTGCAGTCGGTAGTCTGATGTATGCAATGGTCTGTAATAGACCAGACATTGCACATGCAATGGGAGCATTGAGCAGGTTTATGTCAAAACTAGGGAAGGAGCATTGGACAACAGTGAAGCGGGTTTTCAGGTATTTGTGTGGCACTAGTGATTATGGTTTGTGCTACCAAGGAAGTCCAGAATTGGACAGAGTGTTGGATATTCATGGCTTTGTTGATGCAGACTAGGCTAGAGATCTCGATCAGAGAAGATCTACAATTGGGTATCTGTTTAACCTATTTGGAGGTGCAGTCCGTTGGATTTGTAAGAAACAATCTGTAGTGGCACTAGCAACTACAGAGGCAGAATACATGGCAGCCACTCATGCAAGCAAGGAAGTAGTTTGGTTGTAGAGATTGTGTTAAAGTATGGGGTTAGTACAAGAAGCTATAAGGATAGATTGTGACAGCCAAAGTGCAATTTTCTTGGCAAAGAACCCCGCATATCATTCAAAGACAAAGCACATTGATGTTCAGTATTACTTTGTGAGGGATATGATAGGAGACAAAAAGGTGTTGCTGGTAAAGGTGGACACTTTGAAGAATACTACAGATGCATTAACAAAATCTGTGAGCTCTGAGAAGTTCTCTTGGTGTAGAGAAACAATGGGCATTGCAGGTCTGGAAAAATGACTAAGCTCTCTTGTGCCCCCCTGTGGAAAGAAAACAACAAGTGGGAGAATGTTGGGTTGTGTTATATTCTTTCCATGACTAGCCCACATAGTTAATCAGGGGGTTAGAGGGGGGGGCAAAGCCCACTTTCATTGCGTCGATTGTGTAGTGGGGGGGTGGTCACAGGGGGTTTGAGGCGTACCCGTAACCCCACTTTATGGGGTCTAGGGTAGCGCCCCCGAAAATTTTGGTTTTGGACCCTATGTTAGGATAGGCAGACCCACCTATGGTGTTGTGCATGATTTTCGCACATGTTTTTGGATACGATGGTTTTCGGTCCATGGTATTGGATGCGATGGTTTTTCTGTCCATGGTATTGGATGCTTCGGCATGCATAAATATGTATTATAACATTGAAAGGAACATAATTAAAAATCAAGCTAGTAGTCTCGTTTTGTTTGGGATCTAGGGGAAAATATGTGTGTATATGTATTTTATGTGTTATGCTCTCGTATTTTTTATTTTCTATGTTTTAGAATTTGTATGCAGGTAATTTCTGTACGGGGTTAAAACTTACAAACTTAGTAATGCATGAAAGTTACATTGAACAATATGCTCAAGATGTAGATTTTAAAGATGTATATGCAACTTTAAGTCATGGCAAGCAAGTAGAAGAATTGGATTATTATGTAAAGGACCAACTCTTATATCATTTGGGAAAGTTATGCATTCCACAAACTGAAAGAGCTAACATAATCCAAGAAGCACATACTACTCTAATATCAGGTCATTTTGGTGTAAGTAAAACAGTTGTACAATTGTAAAGGTTCTGTTATTGGCTAAGAATGCATGAGACAATTTCTAGATATATCAAAAGGTGTACTATGTGTGCTACAAGCAAACCAAGTAATAGAAAATTAGGCTTGTACACTCCACTTCCAATTCCTTCTCGTCCTTGGGAAAGTTTTCCATGGATTTTGTTGGGGGATTGCCAAAATCTAGGAAAGGTCATGATTATTTGTATGTTGTTGTGGATAGGTTAAGTAAAATGTGTATTTTGATAACCATGTAACAAGCAGGTTACAACTGAACAAATAGCAAAGTTGTTCTTTCAGAATGTATTGGTTCATTTCGGGTTACCCACTTTTATTATATCTGATCGAGACTCTCGATTTGCTGGGAAGTTTTTGTTGAATCTATGGGAGTTGATGGACACCAAGTTGAAGAAGAGCACATCATTTCATCCACAAATAGATGGTCAGACATAAGTGGTCAACACAACAGTGATCCAATTGCTCAGAGGCTATTGCAACAAGCATCCCAAGCTTTGGGATGAGCATTTATGTTATGTGCAACATGCCTACAACCGTGCCAAGCACTCTTCTACTTAGAGATATCCTTTTGAGACTTGTTTTGGTTTTATACCAAAGTCTCCCTTGGATTTTGTCTTTGGTAAAGAAATAGCAGTTGATGGAGACAGTGATGTGGACAAAGCAACCAAGTTCATTGAGCAAATCTAAGAAATTCACCAGGCAGTACAGGAATAACTGAAAAGAAGTCAAGCCAAGTACAAGGCAAGACATGACAAGCATCGAGCTGAACATAGTTTTCAAGTTGGTGATCAAGTCTGGTTGCACATCAGCAAAGACAGAATCTAGGGTGAAGGTAATAGGCTAAAACCAATAAGGTATGGACCTTTGAAGATACTTGATAAAATTGGTGAAAATTCTTTTCGCCTTGATTTACCAACTTATATGCAGATCTATTCAATCGTTAATGCAAAAAACTTGAGATTGTATGACCCATCAATGATTGAAGATCCTGAAGAGCAAATTCAGTTGCCTTCTATTGAGGATATGTTGCCTAAATATCCCAATGAGTTTCAAGAAGACACAGTTCTAGACAGGAAGGTGAGAACTAAGCATCAAGGGGATGTTGAGTACCTGAGAGTAGGGCTCAAATGTTCAAATCCAAGCAAAGCACGATGTATAGAAGTTGAACAAGTGAGGGAGCTATATCCTCACTTGATCGTTGCCTAAAAACCAACTTTTGATGGTCCAAAAGCTTTTCAGTGGGAAGGCATGATCCAAAATGGATCCTAAAACCTCTAAGTCAAAGTCTTTAATACTATCGGAAAAAAACTATCGCAGAAGAAAAACCATGAAGAGTGGAGGAAAATAGAGTAAAGTGAAGGTTGAAGTATTGTTGAATCAGAGCTGTTGGATCGGACCGATCAACAATCCAAATCAAATCGACGGATTGCATCAGAGGGTTTGGTGATGTCACATTGGTGGAGTGTATCGGGGACGGCCTGAGGGGAAATGTGACTGCGATCGGAAAACCAGTGTGAACCATTGATTGAGTGCGCAGATCAACGGCTGTGATTACACCATCACATCGCAAGTTTCCAATGGAAGGACTTACCAAAGGCCCGAAGACCATGCGATATGTGATTGCGATATATCGCATCGCAATATCGTATAACAACAATACAAAGGGGCGAAGACCCATAGCCCGTGTGATTTACGATAGCAATCGAGGCAGACCCGAAAGGGTTTATAAATGCAGCTCTATAAAATTTGAGTTCCAACATAAAAGTGTTTTGTCGGGCTTTTTCTGTGTATTGGTGTATTTCTGTTATAAAACCGAAATACAAAAGGGACATGGCATATGGCGCTACAGTGATAAAACATGGACGTGAAAGGATTTATGAATGCAACCTTATGTTATTTGGGTTCCTTAGTAAATGGTAATTCGAGCGGGCTTCAGGTGCTAAGTGGTATTGTACGGGCTCTACCCGATCCCATACACTGACCGACACGTAGCACGTAGCAAGGAGAGAGAAAACCGTTTTTTCATGTGGGTGATCTCTGTGCAAATAAGTCGTTTGAAATGCACATTAGCCGTTAGTTCAAATGGTCACAGATCAATGGTACAAAATGCACAAGCAGGTTGGATGATTGGGATGGATGTGAACTATCGGATGAGAACAACTCTACAGTGTGAGATGCCGAAGGACTGATAACGGACGAGGCATAACAACCGTATAATTCCTCTTTTTGAGAGTTTTCCTGTGTATTTCTCTATGTATACAAAGAAGCAATTCTTTGGGGGTTTTCACCGTGCAAGTCTTTCTGTTTGGAAACAGGTGGCCATCATACCTTAAGCATTTTACAATGATTGTTTAGCACTTGACAAGGAGTTGAACGGATAGCGGCTAGGAGCCAGAAAGCCCAAGAATGTGGATGAATAGACAAAGCTAAGAGGCTTAAAAGCAACTCTATGGCAGACAAAGAGGACACAGAGAAGAGAGCAAGAGAAAGTAGAAGACACGCAGCAAGAGGGATAGTCTGTGTACTCTTTTAGACTCAAGGATTTTGAGTAAATCCCTGTTGTTTTGCCACTGTTATGTTGAGACTCTATTTGAGCTCACACTTGTAATATTATACTCTTGAAGACATAATATAGTGGTCGACACTGAAAGATGGACCAGAAGACGTAGCCAGGAAGTATGTTGAACTCCTTGATTATTTTTCTATGTTGATGTGTGTGTTTATTATGTTTTATAACTGTTCATTGTCTATATTATTCGTAATATTTTCGATCCATTGCACTAAATAATATAGGAATTCCTGCACATGAGTCTGTAAAAACTTAATATTGATTTAAGATCTCATTTTCCGATCAAATATGTTAAAGATGATGATCATGTGATTGATTGGTATGTATTGCAAGTGGAGCCAGAAGGTGAATTCCAACCAAAACCTCAGTGAATTTTGTAGAGAAATATGTTCATGATCCAAAACTGAGCAATCAAGTAGGTCTTGATGAAGCTAGATGGTAGATAACAGGTCATATGTGGGCTATGTATCCTTATTTATTCCTTAGTTGAGCGAATGTTTTGGCATATGTTTTGGTATATATATATATCTATATAATATATATATATATATATATATATAGTATATATTAATTATATAATATTAAAATATATAATATATATATATATATATATATATATAGTGTATATATGTATATGCATGTAAATACCTTCATGAGTTGTGTTACAAATATCCAATAAGTGATATGGGTGTGATGTCATTAAGGTTGTAATGTTTTTATCTTGTCATGTTGGTTTTTTTTCCAGCAGGATGATCATTGTAAACTTTGTAGCAAGCTAAGTTATAAAGCTCCATGGTAGTATGTTTTTCTTACAATAGTTTTGTTAGTTGTAGGTGTCATTGAACACTAAGGAATATGTTCCCCCAAGTGGGAGGGTTCTGTAACAACCATGGTGAAAATTACATGTAATAAAGTTAATAAATGAAAAGTTAATGCCATGGTCATCGGACACGTATTCAAAGCTTAATGTTGGGAAAAAACATAGTGATGGGGATCATTTGTGATTAATTAATGCCTATGGAAATTGGCAAAGGAAATCACAAGGGCTTTGGAATGGAATGAGGCATTAATTGGCATTTTATTCATGAAAATAATGGAAATTAGGAGAGAAAGAAGGTGAAAGGACACGAGTTGCATGTAGGGAGGAAAATCAAGAAAATAGAGGCCTCATTAACAAAAAGGATTTTAAGGATTAGTTGGTAGAACTTTTTCGGTTCAGTTTTGGATCTATCTGTGTATTCTCTCTCTCTCTTATAGTCTTGGACACTTAGAGTTTTCTTGGAGGAATCTTGGGGGAGTGTGGCATACTTGGATTTTTGGAGCAATAAGGAAAAGGAAGAGTCAGAAAGTGCAAGGGGACATCAAGATCAACAAATACAACGATTCTTTCTTGCAAGTACTGAGTTGCACGTATGATTTCCTTGCTAGTTTCGACACGCATGGAATATGCATGTGGTTTCTTGGTAGTTTTATCATTGGCATGTAGGAGTTCCTAGACTGACTATGGAATTGATTAACATTCCAATTTTAATGATAGCCACAGTGTTGTGGGTTTCTTTCCTTTTGTTTTCTGGTTGGTTCTCATGTTCCTTTGGTTGTGGGTTGAGTTACTAGTTCCTAGAAAGACTTGGTTGGAAAAACACTTTGGAATCCTTATAACAACTTGTGTTGAGTTACTAGTCCTGGAATCCTTGGTTGAACAAATTCTTTGGAATCCCCTGGTGGGTTGAGTTACTAGTCTTGGAAGCCCTAGTTGGAAAAATGTTGTGGAAGACTAACGACAGGTGTTACCGGGAATAATGTCCACTCAGAGCTGCTATTCCCATTAAGACTGGTAGCTATCTTAGAAACAAACAAGTAAAGACTACTTTCGTTTTCCTTTATGAAAATAGATAAGAGTGGAGCAAAGGACACCAACCTTATTCTTGTGCTTGGTTCCTTACTTGATTCCTCTCCTTCCTAATAGATCTTTGCTACTGCTTCTTCGTCTGCCCAGCTTCAAAGAGCAATTGTGGAATCAAAGCAGCATACTACTATCGAAGAACAAAGATCTATATTCATAAATAACACAAGATTAGATATGTATTAACCATACAAATGCATATATAATCAAACATACAAGAATATGGAGGAAAGCTTGAATAGCTTTATTAATATCAAGAATAGCAAGAGGATTACAACCAATAGTTCTGACCCAGCATCCTTCTCTAGCAAGAAAGCCCTTCTTCACCTCAAGTAAAACATAGATCACCCAACACTATGAAGTTTCACCAAAAAACCAACAGCACTTCTCTACAAGATACAAGATTCCAGCCTCTGGATCTCTGTGATGATGGATCCATATATAGATTATTGTAGGGGGGTGAGTCATCTTCTGGGGTTTTTATTAGTGTTCTCTCTCTGATAGTTCTTGATTCCACTTGGATACTGATGATCTCTTACTCATCCTTGGTCGAAAACAGAGAGGCAAGTGTTAGAGGGGAAGTTTCTGGAATATTCCATGATCTTCCACCTTGCAAAATGTCTTTGTCATTTGTCCATTCTTGCCCATCGCACCCTACAGAAGGGTCATTCAGTATGCATCACACCCTTTATGCTGGGAAGGTGATATGCATCACACCCTCTGCACTGGGTATTCAGTATGGTCCAGTTTTGACCATTTCTGAGCAGGTTTTAGTGGAGAACTTCTGGGAGATGATGTAATCAGTTGACCTTGTTCCTTTAGGTAGTGAAGCAACACTTTTAGGGACTTAGGAGCCCTCAGTTTATGGACATTTATGATTGGGGTGCAGTGCCCAAAAATGTCTATAACAATAGGTGTGGGTTGATTTAATAGTCCTAGAATCCCTGGTTGGAACAAACGCTCTTGAGCCTTGAATAGCTTGGGTAGAGAGAAATCTGGTGATGGATAGTAATGTCTGACCATGAGGTGGAATCACTGGTTGAGGATTGAGGTGGTTTGGCATCTGGAAGCCTTGGTTTGGTTTTTTTGGAAGTGTTCCATGAGATCCCACATTCATGCTTGGAATATGGCAAGGGGGTGACTGGCTGAAAGAGAGGTTTGGTTCATCCTAGTATATGGTAGGGTGGTTCATGGAAGTCCCAGACTTGGTTGCATTTTGCATATGTTAATAAAATCTTCTTTCCTCTTGTATTTGATGGCTAGATATACTAATTTTTATGTGGTATTAATGGTTGTTATATCCTTGTTATTTATGTTGCTTATATCTTGGTTATGATCATGTTTTATGACAGTGATGATGTATGGATATCATCATGTTTTGATTTCTAAATGAATGAAAAATGAATATATGACCCAATAGACGATAATGCAACTAATGTGATACGACATAAATTCTTCTTAGCGATTCTCAGATATTTATGCGACCCCTATGCTTAGATCTGTTATCATGACCTGTAGAATGCATATTTGTGACATGTTTGACGAAATGCCTATCATGGCTAGTAGGGGTCCAGTGAATTCCTTGTTTAAATTATTACATTTGTATCATTTTTTCGATGTTACTTTTTGTTGGGTGCAGGAATTGCGCTTAAGAAAAATCCTCAAAACTTAATTTTCAACTCGGGGATTTTGTAAACTTGGAGACAAAGCATAGGCAATGCCAGAAGTGGTATGAAATTTTCCTATTCCCAATCCTACTTATAAAGGAAATGTTACAGAATCAGATAGAAAACAATCTTAAAGGCAATCAACATCAAAGCAACACTAGTGTTGGAATGTAAAAGAATAATTTACAGGTAAATCAAGTAAAGGAACTTTCACAGAACTGGAAGCAATATTAAATGCTGAAATGAAATACTATGTTTATCTTTAGTATAGATGGCTAACAACTTGACAAGTGAGCCCTTGCAGGGATATGTTTCCCAATTTATTTTCCTTCTACACAAACAACCTGTTCTTGTACTATTGCAATCTGCTTGCACTAGTGCAGGTACAGTACTTTTGTGCAAAAGTATATTTTACCTTTTTTACAGAAGATTTATGTTTTTATAGAGGTTCTCTAAGCCTCAGGGCTTAGGGCACTCTATTCCTATGACAAGAGACCAGCTCTTGCACTGAGACAAAGCTTCCTTCACCAAAGTTTCCAATTTAATTTTGAAAGAATTAAAAGACGTGTTGAAAAGAATTCCAATTGCAAGCTAAATTCTGAGATAAATTATATATCGAAAATAAATTCTTTAATTAACTGAACCTTGCAATGAAAGTCAACTTCATAAAGTGAAAACAATTTAGAGTAATCAAAGCAACAGTCAAAGTAATTTGCATGCATCATCTAACTTCAACAAGTCACTTGTAATGTTTCTGTTCCTTTTTCTTAAGTCATAAAATGCAAGTGTAAAGTGTTTGTAATAACGTCCTTTCTTAATTCATATAAACATTCTCAGATACTTCAGAAGTGTACTCTTAATGTTAAGAACGATTACTGGAATTAACAATAATTTTTCTTGTAGGAATAACTGAAATGATAAGCAGAAAAAGAAATGTAACATTTTCTATGAAGTAAATGAATAAACCAGAGTGCAAGAAACTACATGCAGTGGTACAAGAAGAATCTTCATGCACGACCCGAGCAGAAGAAAACCAAGACAAGAATTGCAGGGAAGAAATTGTAGGAAAGAGATTGCAAGAAAGAAATATGCTCAATCAAACCTTCGAACTACAGATCCGTTCACACTTAACTACGAAATGAATTTAACTCAGAAAATATGAATACATACAAGAACTATTCAAACCATGCAACTGCAAATGAATAAATTTTCACATAGAACTTTGAAATGGTGAGAGCACAAGGGTAAATGAGTTGGGTTGGCTGGGTCCTACCCAACCAACTCGTTTCCCGTTTAGGAAACGAAATGATTTAGCGCTTAAGCATGTATAAAATGCAAATTAGACACAACATGTAGATAACATGGCATGTTCCTTGTATTAACTTGATCAACAAATATACATGATGGCATGAATCCATCCCAGAGCCAAGAGTTATACAAAATTACAGATATCGCTCCCTTGGTTCTACCTACAGTCGACATTATATATAGTCTTTTGGCCTTAACCAAATTCTGCTAATTACATTCATTTTGTTATTCAAGCCTTTCAATAGAACTGACTAACAACCAATATTACAAAACAAGCTAATAGCTATAATGAAATGTGGACTTCGCTAGCCGTAGACCATCCTTGACAACTATCCCTGACTATATGCCGCCAATATCCAACCTCAGTTACACTGCAACCGAGCCAGTAGTTGTGGATCAAAACGCCCGCGTGGAAGGATTCGAACTATCATGGAGATCTCGGACCAACATCGTTGGCGATGCAGGAATTTGCTTGCACTGATCATGCTAACTCACAATTAACACTTAGTTCTTCAATTACTTTTAGGAAAGTTAAACATAAGTTACAAGAGATACTAACAGGCATGAAATCTATATAAAGTAATTAATAAATAACTTAATAAATATTAATTATGAAATACGAAGCATATGTAGGAATAGATGATTACTTGGACTAGTGCAGGAATGAGAGGGTTAAGTAGAGATAAAGTAGAGGTTAGAGTTTATGGAAATGGGGTAAAAATAGAGAAATTTGGGAAACCAACATCCTCCCATCCCTAAGTTGTTGTGTGTCCTCACACAACATTTTACCTTCTACAAAAAATATTCAAAAATTGGTGGCCAGCTCTCAACCCTGTACTTCAATACTTATTCATGCTTTCACTACCTTTGGATTTTTACATCAGGCTCTTTTCAGCTAATTAGCCACCTTCCTGAGGCATTTGTAGCATTTGGAAGCTCGATACTTTCATACATTTACTTGTTCCTTCTGCTTCTTGACCTCTGCGAGCAACTCAACCTCACTCTGCTTTTGTGAAATTTTCTCCTTCATGACCTGGTTCAAAGCCTCCAGCTCATGAACTTGTTACTCCAATTCTACTATTTGGTTGTTGAGGTAGAGAGTAGAGGGCTCCATGCTCAGACCTTCTCGTGTAAATACCTTCTTTGCAATGGAATCAAAACAAGTCCTTTCATTGATAAGATCAAGGTCATCCAACGTTTGCATTATGACATCACCAAAATTTTCTGTGCCTGGGGTTTCCTTATCACTGACGGTTTTGGTGCACTCCATAGCCTCCGTGCCAAAGGTTTTAGTACCTCGCGCACTCAACTCCACAGGGTTTTTAATGCCCTGTTCTTCCAATTCTTCAGGGGATTCAATACCCTATTCATTTAGACCAACAGGGGTTTTAGTACCCTATTCCTAAAAAACAATAGGGGCTTCAATACCATGTTCGTTTAAATTATCGAGAGTTTCCATTTGTTGTTCCTCATCATCCTCGTGACCCTCTACTTAAACTTGACCTGCACTCGGTGTCATCCTCCTCTTTATTAATTTGCGAACAAAGGTACATAACAATATGTCATCTTCCACATCCTCTTCATTTACCGTGGTGTGGGCCGCTGCATCTGCAAGCACTAAAAGTTATGGTCTTTAGGTGAAACTTGGGGTGATTCATCAATCACAATAGGAGAGCTTGACTGATTTGTCTTTGGAGAGACAATCTTCTTCCTTGTCGAGGTTTTGATTTTTATTTTCTTTGCCGAGGGTAGAGAGTTTTCAACAGGCTTCTTTTCTTCTTGCACTGGCGTAACTTTACCTTTTTGCTTAGCAGGGGACGATGTCTCTACCTTCCTTTTCTTTCTTGTACATGTGCTAGTAGACTTCCCTACACTCCTCACTTGAAAATCCTTCAGGAATGCTTCCCAGGTCACTCCCTTTTCTTCCAGCACTTTCTTGATGACGATTGTGATAAGCCCATGATGATATAGCTTATTTTTGAGTTGGCTTGCATTCCCACTCTACACACCCTTCGCCATTTTCTCGAGAGTTCTAAGCAGGTAGTAAGGGAAATTAATAAGTTTTCCTAACTCAAAGTGCAGCAACAAATGAAGGTGATACACAAATGCTAATGTATAACATCCCTCACAGGACACAAACTTTTGTAGCATGAAGAGGAGGCTTGCCATTTCCCGATCATGGCACTCTACAGAAGTCCCTTCTTCCAATCAATGTTAAGCTTTCTGTCAACCAAAAACCAATGCCATCATTTCTTCCCGAGCCGCTCCTTTTTTCACCACTCCTCCCTTATAGTTGGCAAACCTGTAGCTTGTGCAATGGACTCCTTTGTGACTTTGAATTCTAATGAGCCGACCCTGACTAGGCCTCCTTCAAACATCTTCGCGAACTCTAGTACCATAGCCATGTTGAAACCATCAAAATTCTGTAAAAATGGAAGGAACCTAGATTCTTGCAATAGTGCAAGATTGTTCCAGTATTCCGTGGTCTGCTCGATCTCCTTCAAGGACAATGGCTAATTCCTTATGGGTGCCATGTTCGAATTACACTTCACAATTCCTAGTCACAACCTCAAAAGGATTTCAGTGAGTGATACCAATGATTGCTGAGAGCTTTATGCCGAAGGTTCATCCATCCTCCATGTTTTTAGTCCCACCCAACAGATCATGATGAAAACAACTCCTCAAATGAGATGCAGATACGTATCAGCCTGCTACGAGTGAACAATAATGATTGGATGTGGCGAAGGCTTATTAGGCAATGGTGCAATGGTGATAATGATTGGGTTATGATGCAAGATAATAATGAACAAGTAATGAAATATTGTTTCAAGGGAGGTGAATATAGGTTATCGGATAATCAATAGTATCCCACAATCTACCTCATAATTTAATCAAGACATATTTTAGTACTCATTAAAAAAAATAGATTTTAGAACCCAATATATCTTACACTTTAAAAATTTTCCTAAGTTAGTAAATGATAAAACAGAGTATTAATTAAAATATATAATGCTATGATCCAGCTACTCATGTGAAAGGTAATAAATTTCCATAAACATCCTTCATAAGATGCTCTTGGACTATGTGAAAATTATTTTAACTTTCTTCCACAGTTGGTCATGTTCCTATACTGCAATGTGCTTGCACTGCACCATGCTTGCACTGACTACTTGCACTACGTATCTTGCACCAGGGATTTTACCAAAAAAAAAATTCTAATAGAACAAAATTCTGTAGCTGGTTTTTTTTTTTTTTTAATTTGCCTCAATATATAAGAAAAATTGTATTCACCATCCTTTGGTGTTTCATGAGCATGCCTTCTGAATTGACTGCATAAAATTCTGGAATCAATTTATGAGGGAATAAAGAAGTGGGAAAGGGGTAATTTTCAGAATGGGAAGGAACATTACAATAAGGATTCCGCAAATAATATCACCAAGGGGGATAAATGAAATGGGATGTGGAAAAATTCACGGGAAAAGAGGGGTTTTACGAAATCATGTAGGGTAGTTTTCTTAGAAGAAAGAGGAAGGTAATTCATTGGGGATTTTAGAAAAAGAAAATAGTGGGAATTTTCGAAACGAGAAATAGAAGAAAGGTAGATATTTTTACCTTGAAAATCTGCCTACGCTGGTGCCGGAAAATGTAATTGCAATGGTAATTAAGTGTTTACTTGGATAAAAAATTCCCATGCTAGTTACCCCAAACTTGGGTAAGGGCTCGGTTTCTTGAACCTGCTTCTTCTTGGTGGTAGCCAGCATATCTAAAAATCAAGTAACATTCTCTTTTTATTAAAATTTCGATCTTCCTGCTAGCATGTTGGTTTTTAGGTTGATCCTTCTGCAATCATGTCAGTCAACTAATTTTCATAATTATAGGGAAAAAACATTTCTTTTTTTTTACACTTTTTATTTTTGTCATTGTTTTTCTTTTTATTTTTCTTCTATTATTTTTTCAATAAGGACAAGAAGGAAGCAAAGCTTCAGCAGGTTGGTGTTACCACCTACCAACTCCTTTCCAAATTTCTATTGGACTTTCTGCATAAAGTCCCCTTTAGTAAGTGGCTAAAAATATACCTTCAATCTATGCCCATTTACCAGGAACACATAATTTCATCCATCAATAGTTTTAATTTCTACCGCTCCACTTTCAAACACTTTTACCACCTCATAGGTTCCCATCCAGCGTGTGTGGAATTTCCCTTTCAAATATTTGAATATAGGATCATAAAGGAGGACCCAATCACCTGGTTGGAATTGCTTTTTCTAAATGGACTTTTCATGCCACTTCTTGCACTGTTGTTGAACCAAGATGTTCTGTTGAACAACACCCCTTCAAAATTCATCTAACTCATTCAACTATAGAAGACATTGCTACTATACTTCAGAGAGATCTAGCCCCAATTGGACTGCAGTCCTGAAAGTCTTAATCTAGAATTCTATCAGCAAGAGGACCTGTTTTTCCTACACCATCTCATATGGTGTGTGTCCTGTGTTGTTTCTCCAAGTGGTTTGGTATGCCCACAATGCTTCCGGTAATTTGTCAACCCAATCCTTTCTGTGAATACTTACTGTTTTTGTGAGGATGGACTGAATCACCTTATTTGTGGAATCTAGCTGACCATTTGCTTGCGGGTGATATGGTGTAGATTTCATGTGCCGTATTTTGTACTGATCCATCACATCCTGTACCAGATTAGAAATAAACTGCATTCCATTGTCAGAAAGAATTTCTCTAGGCATACCAAATCTAGTAAAGATTTCATTAAAAAGAAAATCAACAACAACTCTTTCAGTAGCAAAAGAAATAACTTTATCTTCTACCCATTTTGTAATGAAATCTATAGAAACCAAAATATGATTTTTATTTAATGATGTTGGATATTGGTCCTATGAAATCAATGGCCCATTTTTCAAAAGGCTCAATCATAACCTGAGGACATAAAGGCATTCCATTAGCTTGATTAGGCTTTCCAACTCACTGACAGCTATCACACTGCTTGACATATTGTTTGGCATCCTTAAACAAGGAAGGCCAAAAATAGCCAACTCGTAACACTTTGTATATAGTCCGCTTATCAACGAAGTGACCCCTGCAAGGTTCATCATGGGTAGATTTTAAAATATCAAACACTTCTTCCTCTCTTACACATCTACAAATAATGAGATCTACTCTGGTGTAAAAGAGGTCTCCTTGAATCCGGGAATATGTAACAATTTTTTGTAGGATATTCCACCTTTTACGAGCAGATAAGTGAGGTGGTAATTTTCCAGCGACTAAATAGTTAGCTATGTCAGCAAACCATGGGAATTTTGTTAACATAGAAAAGAGATGTTCGTCAAGAAAATCATCATCAACAGGAATTGCTTCACCAGGATTATATAATCTTGAAAGATAATCTACTACTACATTCAATTTGCCTGGTCTATCAACAATGGTAATATTATATTCTTGTAACAATAATAACCACCTAGTCACCGTACAACTAGTTAATGGTTTATTCATCAAATACCTTATTGAGGAATGGTCAATATGTACAAATACTTCACATCCTGTAATATAATGTCTGAATTTATTAATGGAAAAAATTACAGCTAAAAACTCTTTCTCAGTAACCATATAATTTAGTTTAACAGGTGACAAGTTTTTATAAATGAAATAAATAACATAATATTGTTTGTCTTCTTCTTGTCCGAAAGCTGCACCAATAGTAGTATCTGAGGCATCAGAGGAAATATGAAATGGCAGTGACCTATTTGGTCCTCTCAAAACTGGTGCTTGGACTAGTTTTTCCTTCAATGTCTCAAAGGACTGTTGGCAAGCTGTGGACCAATAAAACTCACTATCCTTAGCCAAAAGTCAGAAAAGTGGGGTATTTATCCTTGAGAAATTCTCAATGAATCTCCTATAGTAGCCTGCATGTCCCAGAAAACCTCTCACTTCCCTTTGAGTTTTGGGTATAGGGAGACTCAAAATAATTTCTCTTTTTGTAGGGTCAACCTGGATACCTTTGTTAGAATAAAGATGGCCAAGGACCACCCTCGCCTTCCACATTAATCTGCATTTTTTTTTCACTCAAGGCGAGATGAGGTTCTTGGCAGTGAAGAAGCACTTTTTCTATATTCTTGAGGGCTTCTTGAAATGAATCACTAAACACAGAAGAGTCATCCATATAGCTTTCTACACACTCAAGGTCAGCAAAAATAGCCAAGACTGCCCTTTGAAAGGTAGCTGAGGCATTAAATAGCCCAAAGGGAAGCACTCGGTAAGAAAATGTACCCCATGGACATGTAAAAGTGGTTTTGTCTTGATCCTCAGGTGCAATTTGTATCTGGTTATACCTACTAAAGCTATCTAGAAAGTAAAAGTACTTATTACTAGCAAGGGTATTGAGTACCTGATCGATGAAAGGAAGGGGGAAGTAATCTTTGAGAGTGGATTTGTTCAATTATCTATAATCAATACAAATGCACCATCTCCCATCTTTTTTCGAGATTAATACCAATGGAGAGACCCATTGGCTATTAGAAATAGGATAGGTAAAATCAACATCTCAGAGTTGGCTTCATTCTCCTTTGTGTTTGTTGGATAGGTCGGGCTCCATCGTGAATATAGATGTGGTGTGTGCAAGTTTAAGGAGGGATGCCTTTCATATCTTCATAGCCCCATGCAAAGGCATCAAGATGGTTTCACAACAAATTCACAAGCTGCCCTTGTTAGGAAGGATCCAAGTTTGAACTAATATGAAAGGATTTACCTAGACTAATCTCAAAAAGAGTGGTATCAGGCTCAAGAGTAGATAGAGGTGTCACTAGAGATGGTGGTGAGGGAGGTAAAGGGTCATATCTTTCCTGAAAATCTAGACTAAAAATATGACTCAATGACTCAAAATTGGGCATGGTGTCTAGATTGTTCAAGAAGTCTTGAATCTCACTTTCCTATGAGAACTCAACATTCTAATGTATCAAGGAAACAAGTTGAGTCTCCTCATCACTACTGTAGTCTAACCATAAAGTGTCTCAGAGCTTGTAAATGGATCTAGCGGGTGGATACAAGGTAACCTTCTTCATGGAATCTCCATGGGAAATATACATGTCACCAGAACGACATCCAATATAAGAATCATCAGTAGCAAGCCATGGTAATCCCAAGATTAAGGGATGTCCTCCTATAGGATTCTTTGGTTGAAGCACAATGAAATCTGTGGGATATTCCCAAGAATCTAGGGAAACGACCACATCATCCAACACCCCTTCCGTCTTGATTTTAGATCTATCTGCTAGTTCAAGCACAGTGGGAGTAGGATGAATATGGACCAATCCAAGTTGATTCATGGTTTGCTTGGTCATGATGTTAATGGCTGCCCCCAGGTCTATAAGTACATTAGAGATAAGGACATCACCTATCTAAATAGACACAACAGAGTTTCCGGGGTTTGTATATTTCTCCATGTGCATACACCCCGTCATTAACTATGTAGTTCTACCAACAAATTAAATAGTTTGAGGTCCTAATATTCTCCTTCTTGGCTTATTAAGACAGAGTTCCCTAATGATTTTTGTGCAGATGGGGATATCTTTAATATCTTGGAGCAAAGATACCCTTATGAAAAGGTTCCTAATCTCAAAAACCAGGCTAGACTCAGGATTGTGGTCTTTCTTCTCCACAACTAACCTCTCTAGATAAGGGGGTCGGTTGAAAGAAAATCACAAGGGCTGAAAAGGTACGGGAATATGCTGAATGGTGCCATCTTTTTCAGAATTACCAGAAGTTTCCTCTCTCCTTTCTCATTGATAATCACCATAGGCTGCTTTTGATTTTCTGAGGTTACTATCTTCCCTGATCTCAATTGGAGGTCATTGACTCCCACTAGCATAGGCTAATATCGAGATGAAGAAAGCAGGTTCATATAATGGATCATTTGTACCTCTTTGTTATTGGGATTGGCTAAAGTTTATGCAGGAAGCTGAGAAGGTCGAAATGGTGGAGGTAAAGTTAATGGTGGCATTGGCTGGCTTAGCTGAGGTAATGATGGTTGTGGCATTGGGTAAGTTGGATATGTGGGAGGATATGACTGCATAGGCACAGGATAGGGATGATGTGAATGGTTTGACCCTCTCCATCCTTTTAGCCAAGATTGGGGGGTTTCCATATTGATATTGGTTCCCATGCTTCCAATGTTGAGAGTCACTAGTGTTAGATAGGAATATGAATGTGCATTATAACCAAAAAATGTGGTGGAGGTTCAGGAGCCATACCTGCACTTACCTGAGGCTAGTTTCTTCGTGCTCCCATAGCATACATTAATTCGGCTCTAGGTTGTCCTCCCTCAAGTACAACTTTCAGCCCAGGTATGGAGGGACATTTTTTTGTGGCAAGGTTCTCTGCACAAATTGCACATTTATTAGTTTCTTTAATATCGAGAGGACTTTCTCATAAAAGATGCTTTCTTCTACATTTTGGACAAAAAATAGACAATGAATCTTGTTCCTCTACAAGTTTTTGCTGAAACTTCAAAGAGTCTATTTGTTTATTATCAGTATTCATTATTTCAATTTTCATAGTCCATTTTGTTTTCTAATATAATAATCATAGCATTAGTAGATTCGTTTTTCTTGTTTCTATTTCAAATTCCTTTACTAGATCTATATTGGTTCCTTGAGAATTTCCTGCATAAGTCACGGATTTGATCAAAAGAGTTTTGAGAAATATCCCCTTGTCCTAACAGATTTAAATTATTCCTAGCATCATCAGTAAGCCCATGTAAGAACAAGGTTCTAATGGTACTTAGATCAAATTTGTGCTTTGACCTTTGGAGGATATACATGAATCTCTCCAAGTAGTCCTCTAGAGTCTCATCATCATTTTGCACAATAGTAAAGATTTCATCTTGAATATCTATAGCTTTAAAATATTCCTGATATTTCAACAAGAACACTCTCTTCATTTTCTATGAAGATATAGTGTTTCCTCCAATCCTATGAACCAGCGGAGTGTTGCATCCTTTAGAGTTGTAGGAAACAACTTTAACTTTTGGGCATCATATGAATAATCATAACTTCTACACAAAATATCAAACTCAAGTAAGAAATATTATGGGTCTTCATGTACCTTACCATAGAAATGAGGAATAAATGATGGTGAAATATTTTTCATTTGTACTTGTGTATCAAGATCCACAAATGGGAATAGAAAAGTGGATTGTTCCTCATTTACGTGATTTTCACTAGTTCCTTCTTCATGGTCTTCTTGATCTTCCATTGTTGTTTTTCCACACGAACCACTCTCAATAGGTTGATAAGGCTGACTATGGGTTCTAATAGTCCCCTTCTTCCCCTTTGTGGGCTATATCACACCTGGACTACTGCTACCCGAAACCAAATCTCATATGGGTTCCTGCGTGATGAGTCTGAGTTTGTTTGGACTTTCTGCCTGCAAAAGAAGGCCCTATATGAGATTTTGTTTCAGATTTAACCGTATTTCTTTTGCCCCTAGTGGGCTTCAGACCCCTACCTCTTTTAGGCATTCATCTCAAAAAATGACAAAATGAAATTCTAATAAAAGCTGCAATTTAAAAAATAACTCAACACCTATAAATTCTTTCAAACAATAGAAGCACACCACAGGAAAAAATAATAGCATACTTACCCCTATTGCAAAAAATGGAAAATTCTTACCGATTCAAATCGCCTCCCCGACAATGATGCCAAAATGTTGGGTGCAGGAATTGCACTTAAGCAAACTCCTCAACACTTAATTGTCAACCTAGGGGTTTCGTAAACTTAGAGACGAAGCACAGGAAATGCCAGAAGTGGTATGAAATTTTCCTATTCCTAATCCTACTTCCTAAATGAAATGTTGCAGAATCAGACAAAAAAAAATCTTAAAGGAAATCGAGACCAAAGCAACCATAGTGCTAGAATGTAAAAGAATAATTTGCAAGTAAATCAAGTAAAGGAACTTTCACACAACTGGAAGAAATATTAAATGATGAAATAAAATACTATGTTTATCTTCAGTATAGATTGCTAACAACTTGACAAGTGGGCCCTTGCAGAAATTTGTTTCGCAATTGACTTTCCTTCTACACAAACAACATGTTCTTGTACTATTGCAATTTGCTTGCACTAGTGTAGGTACAATACTTCTATGCAAAAGTATATTTTACCTTCTTTACAGAATATTTATGTTTTTATGGAGGTGCTCCAAGCCTTAGGGATTAGGGCACTCTATTCCTGTGATAAGAGACCAACTCTTGCTTCGAGACAAAGCTTCCTTCACCAAAGTTTCCAATTTACTTTTGAATGAATTAAAAGACGTGTTGAAAAGAATTTCGATTGTAAGCTAAATTATGAGATAAATTATATATGGAAAATAAATGCTTTAATTCACTGAACCTTGCAATGAAAGTCAACTTCATAAAGTGAAAACAATTTCGAATAATCAAAGCAACAATCAAAGTAATTCGCATGCATCAACTAACTTTAGCAATTCACTTGTAATATTTCTATTCCTTTTTCTTAAGTCATAAAATGCAAGTGTAAAGTGTTTGTAATAACATCCTTTCTTAATTCAAATAAGCATTCTCAGATCCTTCAGAAGTGTACTCTTAATGTTAAGAACGATTACTGGAATTAACAATACTTTTTCTTGTAGGAATAACTAAAATGATAAGGAGGAAAAGAAATGTAACATTTTCTGTGAAGTAAATGAACAAACTAGAGTGCAAGAAGGTACATGCACTGGTACAGGAATAATCTTCCTGCACGACCCAAGCAAAAGCAAACCAGGACAAGAATAGCAGGGAAGGAATTGCAGGAAAGAGATTGCAAGAAAGAAATAAGCTCAATCAAACTTCCAAACTACAAATCCGTCCACACTTAACTACGAAATAAATTTAGCTCAGAACTTATGAAATAAATATAAGAACCATTCTAACCACACAATTGCAAATTAATAAATGTTCACACAAACCTTTTAAATGGATAAAGCACAAGGGTAAATGAGCTGGATTAGCTGGGCCCTAGCCAACAAGCTCATTTCCCATTTAGGAAATGAAATGATTCAACACTTAAGCACACGTAAAATTAAAATTAGACACAATGTGTAGACAACAAGGCATGTTCCTTGTATTAACTTGATCAACAAATATACATTATGGCGTACGTCTAGACCAAAGCTAAGGGTGATACAAAATTACATAGTGAATGAAATTACAACTTAGAGATCGCTCCATTGGTTCTACCTATAGTCTACATTATATAGACTCTTTCGGCCTTAGCCAAATTCTACTAATTACAGCCATTTCCTTATTCAATCCTTTCAGCTGAATGGACTAACAACCAATATTACAAAATCGGCTAATAGTTATAATGAGACATGAACTTCGCTGGCCATAGACCATCCTTGGCAAGTATCCTTGACTATACGCCACCAATATCCAACTTCAGTTATTCTACTACCGAACTAGGAGTCGTGGATCAAAACACCAGCGTGGAAGGATTTGAACTATCACGGAGATCTCAGAGCAACATCGATGGCGGTGTAGAAATCTTCCTGCACTGATCATGCTAACTTCTAATTAACACTTAGTTCTTTAATTACTTTTAGAAAAGTTAAACATAAGTTACAAGAGATACTAACATGCATGAAATCTGTGTAAAGTAATTAATAAAGAACTTAATAAATCTTAATTGTGAAATACGAAGGATATGTAGGAATAGATGATTATCTTGGACTAGTGCAGGAATGAAAGGGTTAAGTAGAGATAAAAAAATGTTAAAGTTTATCGAAATAGGGTAAACATAGAGCAATTTGAGACACCAACACTTTTCATTTCTAAACGTTCCTTGAAGTTCTAGGCAGTGGCCTAAGAACTGGCCCTGAGAAAGTGGCACAGAATCTGACATTGTTGGCTCAGAACTAGCTAAAAAAGACCCCAATCACTCGCCTGCCCTTACTGTGAGAGTCACTGGAGGGCCCCAACATGCATGTCCATGTCATGCGACTGATTAAGGCTCTAGGGAAGAGAAGTGTCAAGTTTTCTTAGGGGTTGATCACCTAAAAGGGTTGGTTGTATCCTGTAGGTTTCATGGCATGTGGTGAAGGTCAAATTGGTTGTATTGTGTCAATTCCACTTCCTTAATTATACATGGGGAGTGTTGGCATTATTGCACAGGTTTGGCGCTATGGCACAGGTGTTGTCCTTGATGGCAACTCACTTTGATGACAGATCACATTTCAGGCTCTGAGAATGAAGGAAATCATATATACGCAGGTTCACCTTAACGAAGCCACGTATACACGCGGGATAGACGTTCCAAAGTTGCGTATGCGTATACATGCACTTCCATGCAAGGGAAAGCATCTACATGGGGGAGAACTTATTTTTGGTCCATGGTATTTTGTCCTTGGTATTTGAACCTATGGTTTTGGACCTTGGTATCTCGTCTAATGTGTTGATCCCAAGTATTGGGTCCTTGGTATTGATTTGTTATGGTTTTGGGTCGTGGTATTGTGAAAGGAAAGACTATAAAAAAGAGGAAGAAGATCATTGGGCAAAGATCATCTAAATTATTGAATATCTGATATCATGCTAGATCTGGAATACTGGTGATTGGGTCATGGTGCAAATCTGGATCTGAATGAAGGAGGAACCTGAGCATAAGAAAAAGGATAAGTTCTCTTGATGGGTCAAAATCTTAAGGCTTGAATAGTGGTATCTCTATATGATTTCGATCTGTGATATGTGGTGCACGCTTGATCTATAAATATGATAATCTGGGTTAACTAATGCCTGAATGCTTGAAAGAATGAATTATCCTTTATAGATCTGTACGCAGGTTCAGTGAAGCGAAGGCACGTATACACGCTATTTTTGTAAGTAGCATATACGCAGGCCGGTCTTGACACAGAAGCATATGCACGCATATTTCTGAATATTGAAGTAGTGTACATCTCTTGATTTATGTTCTAGCTGCTTCTGTTTATTGCTGCAGTGTTCTGGGTTCAGAAGTGGTGTATGATTACTGTTACTATGATCTAGGTATAGTTGTCAGAGAAGTGATTATTTTGATTCAGTTTTGAATGGTGAAAAGGTGATTTGTTGATGCAGAAATTCTTGATGTTTGATTGATGTTATTTGTGGATCCAGTCTGAAAATTAATGAAATGTGGTCCCTGAAAGAAAAGAGAAGGTTGTAGCCTTCTGCAGGTAGGAGCATGCATACTAGTATCCCAGCTAGTACAAGAACTAAGGGGGTTGTAGCTCCCTTCCAGGAAAAACTGGAGAATGAGAGAGGGTTGTAGCTCTCTGCAGGTAGCAGCCTGCGTACTGGTAAAGACTGCACTAGTACAGAAACATTGTAAAAATAAGTTTCTAATTAAAAAGAAGATAGAGACGAATTGTAGCAGGGGGTTTTCACCCACATTGGGTTTCCTCCTTATATCTTGTGTTCTTGTGTGTGATTGTCTTCTACTCTATTTCACTATTTCTGGTACCGTCTATTTGATTCTGATACACAGATTAATGATCAACCTCTGTAAGATAAATTAAATTATAAGTCTGCATGGTATATGCGGGTTTCCTTATCTGTAGTTGCGTATATACGTGGTTTTTACTAACTGAAGTAGCGTATATGATCTGGGTTTGAAAAAGAAAATATTTGACTTGATAATACTGATTCACCCCCCCTCTCAGTATTATTTCCAACAATTCCTATCAGAGCAGGTCCTTCAAAAGAAGCTTGATCGGTTGAAGGAAGATCTATCATCATGAGCAACTACGAGAGAGAAGCATCAATCAGGCCACCAATTTTTGATGGGACCAACTTCTTCTATTGGAAGGTAAGAGTTACAGCCTATCCTCAATCTCTTGGTATAGAAGTCTGGGATATCATAGATACAAGGTACACTTTTCCATCAGCAACTCCTATAGATCTGGCTAAGAAGAAGGAGTTTGAAACAAATGCAAAGGTTGTCAATACTCTATTAGGATGTCTATCTCAATCAGAATTCGTCAAGGTTATGCAGTATAAAACCGCAAAAGAAATGTGGGACAAGATCATTCTGAGCTATGAAGGAGATGAACAGGTAAAACGAGCAAAACTTCAAACCCTCAGAATTCAATATGAAAATCTCAGAATGTACAATGATAAAAGTGTGGCTAACTATTTTCTACGCATAGATGAGATTGTTAATTGCATGAAAAATTTGGGTGAAGAAATAAAAGAGGTTGTTGTGGTTGAAAAGGTTCTGAGATCTTTGTCTTCTAAGTTTGAATCAAAAGTTTCTGCAATAGAAGAAAAGGAGAATCTATAGAAAATTACCATGTCGCAGCTACACGGAATTTTAGCCGCTTATGAAATGAGGAAAGGGGGACCATCAGACAGAAGAGAAGCCGCATTCAAGGCCTCAGGAAAAGGAGATTCCTATGACTCAGGACATATGTTAGAAGAAGAGGAAGAATCAAATTTTGTCAAGAACCTTCAACAGGGTGCTGGAAGATTCAGAGGTAAGTTACATTTCAAATGTTTTGCTTGTGGAAGAGTCGGTCACTATGCTGCCAGGTGTCCTCATAAAGGTAAGCTTGACAAAGGTAAGGAACCTGTTAGATGGAACAAGAAACGGAATGTAAATAAGAAAAGCTATTACACTCATGAAGACAGTGATGGATTTTCAAATAATGATGAAGATGAACAAGGTAATAATTATAAACTTTTAATGGCTTTTGAAGATGATGATTTCATGGATGCTATATATGAAGAAGGTTTTTATGAAGAGATTTCTAAACTCAAAATTTGTTTAGAAGAGAAAAATATGATTATTGATACTCTGCAATTCCAACTGGTTGAAAGTGAAAAACATCATGAAAAGTTAGAATGTGAAATTGTGGGACTTAGAAAAGAGATTGAGAAAACTAAAGCTCTTAATCTTAGATTTGTTAAAGGATCTGAAATTTTAGATGAGATTATCAAAGTGCAGCGTTCTCCACTAATCAAGACAGGTCTGGGATATAATGAAGAAGCAACTCAAGTGCAGAAACCATCCACCTCCAAAAGTTATCTTGATCCAGCAAGGAGAAGTGAGAAAAGGCTCAATGGAGATCACCAGGTAAATCAGGGACAATTTACCTCAAGAGTGAACAAAGACTACCAGGAAAATCGGGGGCAATCTACTTTAAGGATGAACAAAAGCTACAACCAGCCACAGGTAAAACCTTCTCAATTTTCCTCAAGAATGGATGTCAATAGAAATAACAATCACTTGGTTGGTAATCACAGGAGTTTCTTCAATGGCCAATGTTTCTCTTGTCATAACTTTGGCCACAAAGTAGCTCAATGTGTTGCCTATAAGACAATCACAACTAGAGAAGCTCAAAAACAAAGAAATTTGACTGGAATCATGAAAAGGACCTACAATAACTTTTCTGGTCTTGAAAATTAAATAGAATGTTCTATTTGTAACAACTTCGGTCACGAATATTCTAAACGCAGGAGCAAGTTTCGGTAGACAACTCAGAAGGAACAAGCCTCAAGTGCCAAAACATGGAGAATGAAGAAACTGCAACCAGAAAGATGTGGGATAACCCTATATGCAAAAGGAAAAGAAAATCAATGGTACATCGACAGTGGATGTTCGAAACATATGACAGGTGATAAAGAAAAACTTCAATCATATAGTGCCTTAGAAAAGGAAAAGAAGGTCTCATTTGGAAATGACACCCCTGCGCTCATAAAAGGTAAAGGTTCTATTCAGTTGAAAGAAAAGGTCAAAGCTAGAAATGTTATGTATGTTGATGGCTTGAAGCATAATCTATTGAGTGTCAGTCAAATGTGCGATCAAGGAACTGAGGTAATATT
>APFE030628009.1:0-18731 GCA_000404065.3 Pinus taeda | reverse complement strand
GATTGTAAGTTACAAAAGTACATAGTAAAGAAACACACTTTACCTAAATATATACTAGACCAAGTTATACTTAACTATTCCTATGTGTCGGAATATCCTAACAAAAACATCCTAGTGTGGGTGCTCATTTGGCTTATTATAGCTAAGGAAATTGGAAGAGGCAATGGAAAAGGCTTTGGAAAGGCATGAGACATCAACTAACATTTTATTTATGAAAATAATGGAAATTTGGAGAAAGGGAAGGTGAAAGGTCATAGGTTTCATGTGAAGAGGAAAATGAAGGAAAATAATGGAAATTTGAAGAAAATAGAGGCCTCATTAATAAAAAGGCTTCTAAGGATCAATTGATACCTTTTGTCAATTTAGTTTTGGAGCTCTCTCTCTATATCTCTCTCTCACACTCTTGGAAACTTAGAGTTTTCTTGGAGCACTCTAACATTGGATCAAGAAAGCAAAGGAAGGACCAAGAAGACAAAGATGAAGCAAGGAATAGTAACATCTAGCAACTACAATGAGATTATTTACAGGTATCGATTTGAATGTGTGATTTCCTTACTAGATTTGGCATGCATGACACATGCATGTGTGTATTTGGTTCTCTTGTTGTCATTGGAAGGGGTTTTTCCATGTGTGATAGTGTTAATCAACCTTTCCTTTCTATTTCTAGCTAACCATGGTGTGATGGATTCTCTTGTATTTGTTTGAACTAGATTTTTGAATGCTTTCAAAATGGAGTGAGGTGATATATGAAAGAAAGAACACATGGCCTAGTAATCCCTGAAGCGAAATTGGATTCTGATAAAGCCAGATAATATGTGCCTTGGTGGGCCTAAGAATCCTCGACCGGTGAATGGTGAGATATGCGGTAAATCTTAGAGGTGTGTGCCCTCAATCAAGCCTAAGAATCCTTAACCGTTGAATGTCGGGATATACAGTAAAGCCTGAAGGGTGGAGTCTTAATCAGGCCTAGGGATCCTCGACCATTGTATGGCAGGATGTACATTAAAGGCTAGAGAGTAGGAGATAAGAAAATTCCTCACGGTGTGGGTGGAGAATTCTAGTGGCATCTATGCTTGTTTAGGGCCTAGTGATCTGATGGGGACTGTGGTAAAGCTTGGTTCTATTGATGAGAGTGAGGTGGTGTAGCCTTGGGAAGCCCTAGTTGATTTTGGTTATGAGTCCCACATTCATGCTTAGAATGTGGCACGAGGGTGAGTCCCACATTCATGATTGGCTGAAAGAAATATTTGGGTCAACCAATGTATGGTCGAGTGGTTCGTGGAAGTCCCATACTTGGTTGGCTTATTCATACATTGATAATAGCTCCTTCTCTTTGGTATTTCATGTGTAAATGTACTAGTTCATATGTGGGTTTTATGGTTGTTATACCCTTGTTATTTATGTTGGTTATGAATATGTTTTATGACAATGATGATGTATGGATCTCATCATGTTTTGGTTAGTGAATGTACAATGAATATGTGACCTAATAGATGACAATGCAACTATTGTGATAGAGCAACAATGCTTCTTTACAAATCTCAGATAAGTGTGAGACCCCTGTTATAACCTGTAGATTGCATATTTATGACATGTTCAACGAAATGCATGTCATGACTAGTAGGGGTAAGATCAAGTCTTTGTTCAAATATTTGCATTAGTATCATTGTTTCGATGTTATTTTTCATTTATGGAAGTTTCATGAGGTTCTAGGCAGTGACCTGAGACCTAGCCCTGAAAAAGTGGCACATAATCCACGGTCGCTGGCTTAGAACTAGCTAAAAAAGTCCCTAGTCGTTGTCATACTATTGTTGTGGGAGTGGCTGGAGGGTCCCAGTCGATGAATATCCATTTCATGGGAGCGACTGATGATCTAGGTTAGTAAAATGTCAAGTTATCTAAGGGGTTGGTCACCTGGAAGGGTTGGTTGGCTCCTGAAGGTTATGTAACATGTTTAAAGGTCAGATTGGTTGTGTTTTATCGATTCCACTTCCTTAACTATACATTGGGATTTGAATCAGATCATAGTAGCCTCTCGTCACATGTTTACCCCAATAGATCATTTAAATTGGGTAAATGTGGGAGGAGGGTGTTACAAATCCACCTCAATTGTATACCATTACTTGCTTCTCTCCAAACTTCTGCTTATACTCCCTTGCTTTCCTTTCTCCCTTGTTTGTTCTCTCTCCTTTTGCTAAACTTGATGAAAAGCTGAGAAAAAGTTGTCAATTGATTCAAAGGTGCCCTTTTATCATTGATGCTTAGTCTCTTCCTTTCCTTTTTCCATTTTTCTTTCATTTTCCTCTAATTTCTCTCTAATTTCCCTTGCATGCATATTTATGTCTCTTCATCTCCCTTTTCTCCTATCTTCCTTTATTGTATCTTTCCTTTGCTAATGCCTTTACCCATTTCCATAGTCATTAATAAACCAAAAGTGACCCCCAATGTGATGTTTTTCCCCTCCATTCAGTTTGGAATACATGTCCCATGAGCTTGGTTGATTTTTGCCTTTCTACATGAAAATATAAACTAGGGCTATTACAACCCCCCTCGGGGAACACCATCCTCAGTGTTCTATGACACTTATAATTGACCGAACATACTACTTATGGAGCTTTATAACCACAACTTGATGTAGTATTTACGATGAAAATTTTTGAAACATGAAAAACATATTACTTATGGAGCTTTATAAGCCCAACTTGATGCAATATTTACAATAACAAACACATATATACTTATTCACATTTTTTCTTACTGAAAAATAAAAGGATATAATGTCACATCTACAACAAGGGAGTCCAGAGGTTCACAACTCCACCCTCAAAATAGTAGCAGGGATTCACATCCTTCCTAGGAAGTATTGAATCTACTACCAAAATCAAAGTCCACATCCAATGTCCAATGCTACAATCCTTGCACTACTTGTTCTCTCAGTGAACAATTACTAGCTCATTGTTCTCGAGCACACTCCCAATGTGCTTATGATTCCATCTGGAAATGCTAATGACCAAAACAAATTTATTCCTCGACCCTCCCTTATTTGGTTCCTACTCCCTTGAGAAATTTGTTCACCCCCTTCCAAGTAGTCACCCACCTTCCAAGTTCCCTAGCATCCCCTTTTCTACTTCCCAGTCCCTCGAGTGATCCATCCCTTGGCAATGTTTCCTCACATCGAAAGGTCCAAAAACCAAGGCATACCCCTACCTCAAAACCATTATACCAGTCATAACATGATTATGGAAATCAATGGACACTATTAGGTATCATTGTCCCACAATGACCTTGCTCATGAATAATTTATTGACACATTGTCACATGTTCCAATTCCCTTTGTTGCTGCTGCTAATTCTATTGTAGTCAATTCCAACCACCCAAACTAGCATTTTCTATGCTTTACCAAGCACATAATTTCCATTAGGCTCAAAAGGAATTGTAATAAATTCAAATCACACCTCATTTATAACTCATCAATTCGTTGACATTTGTAGTTCTGTTTAATTCTTTCCATAACAAGTCAAATTAGCTCCTTGATCAAATCATCATGTATATATAAAATATCACATATGGTTAACTCAAAACTCAACCATCATAAATGACAATCTTAGACTATGTGCATAATTTTGAAATTAAATCTTGAAATGAAATACTGATACTTATCTTTCAAATTGTCCTTTGCTTCTGACTTTGTGCTTTGTTCTTTCCATACACACACTGAATCGGTTACCCAAACTTGGCAAACACCTAGTTCTTTTTCCTCCCTTCCATGTAGTATCAACAACAAGGGCATCCAGAGACTATGCTGCCTCTACCCTCAATATCAGCAATGAGGGTATCCAAAGACTATACCGCCTCTACCCTCTGTATCAACAACAAGGGTATCCCAAGATTATATGACTTCTACTCTCAATATCAGCAACACGGGTATCCAAAGACTACACTACTTCTACCCTTCATATCAACAACTCAATATTGGTCTCTCACAAGTTTTCTAGGGCTCCAAGGACTATTAGATCAACCCATGGCCTCCAGGGAACCCAAGTTGTTATAGGGCTCTAACCCATAGCCTCTATGGAACCCAAGTTGTTAGATGGCTCCAGAGATCTCGTCCCCACCCACAACTTCCAGGGATCCATAGAACCGATCCCCTTCATAACACATACACATACATAGTGTACAACACTACACATATACGCACACACAATACAACACAACGAATAAACATGTCACAATACAACGAATACACAATACAAATGACATAGTACCACATGTACACAAAACAACATGTACACCATGTACATAAAAATAGTATTGCACATCCAGATACCACACTGGCTCTACTATGAAATATTTCCTATAGTGTCTTTCCCACACCTTACTGCGTGCATCCACAATCCAAGTCTCGGGTCTGTGGTTATGTCCACTATCCATGCTTGTCCGAGCATGTTGCAGATCACGTTGCTTTAATTTCATTGATGTATCCTTCAACATTACCTTCCATAACATAAACATAGACATAGTTATAAGCACATAATATCAAAATCATATCCACATGATACTAACCTCATAGATATTCCATGGCTACTCTGCCCACTTTATTCCTCATAAACCCGGAATATCTTCATGCCATTCACTTGCATAAAGAATTTATTCTTCCACAAGAATGATACATTATAATCATGATCACAACACAATTACCAGTGTTCATAAGGTCAAGGTTAAGAGAACTTCCTTTATCCGTGCAATGCATGCACAATATTGAGAACAAAAATTCCCAATTTAGCCAAGGCATTTGTTACGTTAGATCCATGTACTTTACCTTTCATGTTACATTTCTCACGATTGTCTTGTTGTTGTCCATTTATCCCAATGGATCCAACCAGCCCAACCGATTGTCATATTCTTGCCTTTAATTTCCCTTCATTCATGCATCGGGCTTCATCTGGGTCTTACATTACCTGTTGGGTTTCATTAAGCTCTCCTGGAGCTCTGTTAGTTTTCCTCTTTTACCCAACCAATTCCCAAGACCTTCAAAGCATAAAAGGTGGGAACAAGAAGACAAGATGAAAAACATAAAAATCCAGACAACAATACAACACCACAAACAAAGTGGCATGTCCATGCACCAGTCACAATCAAAACTACAAATTAAGCAAAAATAAAGCAAGAAACACCAAAAGCAAAAAAATTTCCACATACACGTTGACTCAATCCCCATGGTTCCCAGTGCTTCCAGAGGTTCCTAAATAAAGGCTCAGACCAAACCTTATTTAAATCTATGGTAGTCTCTTTTTCCATGCAATTCCCTACATCATACTACCATAAACACACAATTTTCAGTGCATTAATAAATATAATAATATACCATTTACGTTTCCCTATTGTACCCAACAAGCTTCCCTGCAACTTAAAACATGCACATATAATCTCTCAAGGGATTCCAATTCCCTTGACGAATTTAAGCTATAACTTGAAATCGGTTGTTATGCTTGCATTTGATCAACCATCTTTCATGTAGCTTCCTTGACCCCAAATTACTTCCATGCACTTTAACTTGCTCTATCGATCAGCCTTGGAGCATGAGCTTATTCCATTGTAGGATGCATTGATGCTCTACCTAAAACTCTCCCTATGGTTCCATCTTCCATCTCGATAATGGATGCCTATTGAACTGCCTGCTCATTATCCACTACTGCATAGATTTAGGGAATGCTTTGACCTACATTCCTAACTGTGTGCGCCTCCTGAGCATTGTAGATTTGAGGTCTACCATGCTTCCCTGGTGCCACTCTTATACAAAAGGCATTCCTTCCTGCGATGATCTCCACGACAAGTTCAACACTGCAATGTTTCTCTCCCATTGCTTTTATTTTGCTGCTCCACAGATTGAGACCCCTGTCCTTACTCAACTACATTGAACTTCTTATGAGGTGCCACATTTTCCTTATTACCCGCATCCTAAGATATTCCTCACTTATCATGCCATTTTCATTTAGTCTTCTTATTACCTTTCTAGTCAAATTTGAACTTAGGCTTGCCTATTACCTGCTCATAACAATGCTCCAACTTTCTGATGGCTTCCTCCAATTATTTAGGCTCATGAAACTCAATCCGATCTTTGAATGATAATGAAAATCTGTTGATGAACCTTTGGATCTTTGCTTTCTCATCCCAAGCTCATAGAATTCCTTGGCCTTTCCATCATGATATCTCTCAGATAGGAACTTATTCTTGAAGTGTCTTTCAAGATCATCCCATGCATCCATGCTTCTGCATCTTCTTATTCCTTCACTTCTCCATCAAAAGTAGGAGGCTTGGATTTCTTGAACTCCTCTATCAAGTAACCCCTTTCACTCCTCCTATAAGGATACTAGTGATGATGTCTCTCGAAACCAGAGATAGAATATAATCCATGAGTGTTAGCCCTCCTATCAGGTGTATCCAATGATCTTCCACCTCTCATTATATCATCCCTGTCCATCTTGTAACCCTTCTGAGACGTGCTTCCATTTGCACCATTTTCTTTTCCTCTTGTCTATGACTGATCCCCAACTGTCCCTACTTCTGCAAATCTATAAGGCTCTGAAGAATCACTGCATTAACCTAGAATTGCTTTTCTTGAGCTCTGGCAAGCCTTTCCTATGCCTCAATCAACCTCTCATTGTCTACATTGCAACTCACAATTTCTTTCTTCAAACTTCTCAATGTGTCTGCTAAACCAAGAGAATATCCCTCTCCCTATTACTCAACTGATCTCTACCATCCTACCAATGTCTCTTCTAGCCTGTACAAAGAGTCATATGGATTGTAACCAATTATTATGCTCTTCATGTCTTTGCCTTTTATGTCATACAATATGCCATTGTTAACTATGTAAAACATACCTAAAGGTATCTCAAGGGAGGTTATTGCATCTGCACAGGCCAATCCAAATTAGCACGATACAACATCACAACTCATACATGGATATCATAACCATAAGAATAAGTAGTTAACATGCATGCATGATAAACATATAAACAACTGACATGCAAGCATAAAAATATCCATTTACCTCGAGGACCAGTGGTGCAACCTCATTCTGATACCACCCTGTAACCACCACATCCCACATTTACCCACTTTTACAAGCTCTCCAGGTAAACATGAGTTGAGAGTTACTATGACGTGACCCAACATCCAATTTCCAATAATGAAAGTGGGGTCTACTAAATAGAAACTTAGTAAAACCTCTAAGGGACATCAGATCACCTAGATGTCAGACCACAACCCCTAGTGCTCAGACCCTGACATGGAACTTTCTTTTAACTAGGCTCACAGAACTACAATAAAACACACAAATATCGCATAAAATAACGTCAAAATTTAGTGTATTTCAGTTCACGAAATGGACACCTTTTCCGATGAAAAATGGAAACAATAAGGAATGGTTATCATAGTGCTAGATTTAGCATCGAAAATTGTGTCGAAAATAACACATGGAATATCGTTGGAAAAAATAGCGCTAGAAATAACACTAGGAATTGCGCTTGAAATTACGTCGGAAATAGGGCCAGGAATAACATCAAAAATAGTGTCGGGAATAGTGGATGTAAGAGCACTGAGAATATAGCCATGAATAATGCCAATTTTGGTGCCAAAATTAGCACAAGGATGTGCTCCCAATTTGGCTTTTGGTTTGGCTTCCAGTTTTGTGTCTAGTTTTGCTTCTTGTTTTGCTTCTAGTGTGGCTTCCTATTTTGCTTCCATTTGGCATCCATTGTTGCTTATCTTTTTGCGTCCAAGCGTCGAGAATAATGCCAGGTTTAGCATCAAGATTTGCGTCTAGTTTGGATTCTCATTTAGCTTTTGGTTTTGCTTTCTGGTTTGCTTCTAGTTTTGCTTCCAATTTGGCTTCCATTGTTGTTTCTTTTTTTGCTTCCAAAAATGATTATTGTTTTGCATATAGTTAAATTAATATTTTTTTTTGTATTTCAATTTAATTAGTTAAATATATCATGTCTCTTAAATTAGTTATATGATTATACAATAAGTCATATGAATGCATTTGAAATATTCTATAGGATAACATTTATAAATATTTTTTAAGGAAACAAACATCCATACAAATTAACAACATCATTATACTTATTATGTCTCCATCAAAATAGAATCTACAACATCCAATATATATAAAATAACAAGATAATTACTGTGATATGATCATCATCTATAATTAAAACAAGAGAGTCAAATATCTATAATTTAAGTGAATTCGAAAACATCCAAAATATGCATCCAAATCATCAACCTATTCCAATATATAAAAATTGATGAGTCAATACTGATAAGATCATCGTCATATATAACTAAAACAAGTGAAATCCACATATACTAGTAGATCAATAACATCTGAAAATCATACATGCCCAACAGTCGACAAAAGTCAAAATGATACATCATGTACAAATGATATAAATAAAAATGATAAATGATGTAAGACAACATGATACATGTCAATATCATACGTCATGTCCGAATGCTATAAGTCAAAATGATACATGTCAAAAAGATACAACTCAATAATATGATTATGAATGTCACTGGTTGCTACCAACAACTACCTCATTATCATCATCACCATCGTGATCATCATCATCGGCATCGACCTCATTATCATCTGCATATGTGTCATCATGAGCACCATCTCCCATCTCAACATCAGGCCCAAAGTGATCTGGATCTATGTGATGAGGATCATTCAAATATTCTGGAAGATCCTTGCTCTAAGAAAATAATTTAGAATGAAAAGTTATTATTTATTTAATGCTATATTTAATTTCTCTGTTATATATCTAATATTAAAACATATGATATGAAATGATAATTATATTACATCATATCAAAGTGCACATATGATAATGAAATTCCAAATAAGCTATAACCAATATGTCATTCCAATGATGTAAAACATTCAACAATTCTAATAAAAGTTACTAAAGATCATAAAAAAATTGTTATACAATTTAACTATCAATTATAATTTCTATTACATAAGCTTAAGTACAAACCCTCTCCATTTTGTGCTATATATGATTATGTGTGCCTTGAAGATATTTTAAGAGATAACTAGTCTATATGTATTCTTCTCTTATATTTCAAGAGTGAATATTTTTCTAGGACATTTTGGCACTCCCTAACATGTATTTTCACACACTAGAATGCCTTGGCACTTGGCACGACTTAGCACCTAACACGTTTATGCATGTCTGGCACACATTGTCTCTCCCTATCACAATATGGCACTCACAGGTAATTCAAGGCATCCCTCTTATTCATTAATTTCCATGCATTTGCACCCAATGCTCCCTTATGGTTCCTTAGCACTCCGTGAAACTCCCTAGCTAACACAGATTGACATGGCTTGGCACCTAACATCCATTGGCATTCTTGGGATGCATCGTCATGTGTTGGCATTCCTCGGCACTCAATTGCGCATTGGAATTCCCTAGAACTCCCTGGCGTATGTTGGCACACATTGGAATTCCCTATCACTCCTTAGCACTCATTGGCACGCACTGACATGCACTGGCACTTGGCACTAGGCACACATTAGGAACTAGTGTTCACCAAGTAAATTTGTATCTTCATCACTACAAGAGATATATGCATAACCACAATCATTTTGTTGGAGTGAAATCATAGGTATGGCCTTAATATATTTTCCATATTTGGGATTTAACCATTTGTTCATGTAATTAAACAACATAAATAAGTGATGAGGAAAATTGTAGGTATGTGAAACTATTAAGAGATAAAATGAAGTTCTATCTTCGTGAGGACATAACCATTGATCAAATGTTAGGATTGACATGAAAATATTTGATAGGGAGGTTATATGGTTGATATATTTTAGGGGATAACTTAGTGAGTTGGATAGAATAACGCTAGAATCCATTGCTAGGATATATACTACATTTCCACACTCAATTTAAGGGATGGTCAATGTTTTGAGTAGCTAGATGTAGTAAGGGTGTTGAATATGAAATAGTTATGGGGCTTTTTGCCACACAAAATGTGGTGAACAATAAGGGACAATGTTGAACAACACTGGTTCATGTGCGAAGCAATCTAGGGGATGAAGCAGACCCCAAACGACAAGGCTAAGATTGTATAGCTTGAAACAATATTTTGAGATGGAGAGTTAACTTGGTATATGAAATACAAAACAACTAGCTTAGCAGGTTAAAAAGAGAACTTGTTAGAGATGAAGCAAGTCTTGTTAAAGGAATTTTAGAACCCTAAGTTTGAATCTTAGTGCATTACTAACATCAAAGAAATTAAACAAGTGCAAGGAGAACTAGTCCGGGACTATGACTAGAGGTTTAAGATATTGCTGGATAGGTTAACATTTCAAATTCTTGATGCACAACACATGGAATGGTTTATTGAAATATTCCTTCCTCATATAAGGATACCTATAACTCAGTAGAGAGTGACATCACAGTCAGAGGCAGTGGAAATAACAATGTGACATTGGCAAAGCTGACTTTTCACCCACATAAACTTTTAATTAATCCTTAATGCACTGCGCATGTAACCAATCCCACTCTTTAGCTTTGGTTATATTTGGACTTACCCATAAAACCTTTTCTGCGCTTTATTTCTATTATAATTATTATATAATAAAAATCTTTTGCAAAGTGTACATGAACTTACCTTTTCACATTTCCTCGACCTTTGCACATTTACCAATGCTTTCCTTTATTGCAATCACAGAGTTCAAGACTCTTAAGAATTTGGAATTTGGAACTCCCGATCTACGAGAAGCGATTGCTCTTCCTCCATTCCATGACCTTTGTATATTTCTCGATGCTCCACCTTTATCGCATCCATTCCCCACCGTTGATCTCGTCTACCAGATCAACGATTGTCACAATATTGCATCACACCAACATGTGATTTCATCGCATTATTAAGACTCCTCCTCTCGCATGCGATATGCAATAATGCAATTAGAATCCAAATAAAATACAACCGTGTCATAACCTTCTCGAGTCTGCTCTGCATTGCACATCTCAATACCGCATATCAAAGTTGTTTAGGGCCAAGGTACATCTACCATGGAATACTACGATGTGAACTAATCAGCGATTGCATCAGACTTCACATGTCGCATTTCTTAAGGCACAAGGTCGATCCACTCATAACGAAATATTGCGATGCAGGATTAATCGGTGATCCTCTACCGTTGATCAAGCACACCTTATCCAACGGTTAGCAGTGATATCGCACGTCGCAGATTGCAATCGCTTAAGGCTAGGGTTCACACACTGCTGAGATATTGCGATGCGATTCGAATAGGCTCCATTCTATGCGACTTAATCTTGGCTTCTTATCATAAACAATCTCGTCAGTTGATCGTTTAGATCCAACGAATCCTGTGCACTGATACTTCACTTCTTCATCCTTCTCTTTACTTAGGCTTTTTTGCCATTTCTTCAATATTCTTCTGTGGTTTCGAGTTTCTTTAGAGTTCTTTGGTTCTTTCGATGTTCTGCCGCGCAACTCCTCTTGAGCTTAACTCTGTGTACTCTTTAACACAGTCACTCCTGAACTTTCCTTTGATCCTTCAATTGGATTCAATGACCCATTACGATCCTCCATATCATTCTTCTTCTCTGTGCTATGCTTGAATCCACTTGCAACCTCTGTTACACAGAACTACTCTAGTTCACACACATATTATAATTAAATTACTCCCCACACACACACACAAACTCAGAATTGAGTTGCTTGTATTAATAACCAGATATTTACACAAGAACTATCTCAGGTCTGATTTCCAATATCAGTGGCCTCTATTTCACAATATGCCTGTACGCTTACAGTCAACTTCTTCACACCTTAACTACTAACTTGATTAACTTGACTAACTAGTTAACTTTTTACTCTGCCTTTTAGGCTTACATTTATACAAAAGGATTCTACAACCAATTCCTGGTTTAGATCCATAAACTTCTCAACAAAATCCAAAAATCTCTTCCTTATCTCTAAGGATCCTCTCTAATCCACAAAATCATGAACTAACTCCTAATCTATGTTTTACAATCAATTCTCAAATCTCTCAATCTCTCAACTATCCTAAATCTCTCATGTTCTCCTATATTTGAGAACATTTACAAATATGCCTCATTATACTTAATTAAATCCTATTCTAGCTTCTCTCATTAAAATCACTCAAAGCCCTTAATAATTACATTAATTCAACACTTAGGAAACCAACTTCCTTGAAACACAAGACCCCCATGTCTACTAAAATAAAATGATTTTTCTTGAGTTGCATGCTCCTGCATCAGACTCCCAAAGTAAAAAATATTCATGATCTCCTGATCATGTGTCTCCATATGTTGATAAAAAACCTCCATGGTCCCAAAATTTAGTTTGTAGTTGTCTGAATGCTCTGTACCTTTGCTGCTACTGTATGTCTGTTGTATTCTATTTCATCTTCCTCTCCTTGTCAATCAGGTTTAAATTATTATTGATCATCCTTCCTGCTGCTATTAATCTCCTCCATATGGACTTTTTCATCATTAACTGCCATAATTCTTAAATCTCCATTTGCAGCACATCCTTGGACTGGTCCATACTCTGCCACTTACTTCTATCTCTTTCTCTTTGTTTCATGTTGTTGCTGCTATCCACTAACTTTGGCACCCTCACATTTTGCATCTCGCTGCACATTGTCCATTTGTATTTAAACCGCTAATTGCTTTCCTCAGTCTTTTCTACTTCAGCTTCTGCTATTACTTTTGATATTGCTTCAGGTACTGCTGTAGATATTGCTTCCACCCAAGCTTCCTGAATATCTTTGAAGACATCCTCCTCTGCAACATCTAATTTCTGCTCATTGTTTGGAACAAAACCTGTAATCATAAAACGATTGTTAAAATAAAAGCCATAAGGCTTCTGCGCCTTTTCTTCCTTTGGCAACAATTTAGCTTGCTACTCTAATTCTTCCTCCACTGTTAGCACATCAGTATGCTGTTTTGAATTCTCAACAGAATTCACAAGACTATCAGCTAGTCTCTCCTCCACACCATCTGTTTCAATGATGTCTTTCTATCCTTTTCCACTGTAGTGAACTTCTTCATTCTCATTTAGTTCTGATTTTACAACCTGAACACTTACCTTTTGGTTTTCTAGCCTTTTCTCCAAAAGACTTAACTCATGCTACAAATTTCCATCTCACTTGAAATTTCTCCTAAAAGCTCTGTACAATGCTCACTATCTTCTTCTTTGTCACAAGTATAACTTCTTTTTGACACTAATTCTTCCTTCTTGATTAGAATAAAATTATGATCCTCCACCTTTGTGATAGTTTTAGATGTCTGTCCATTACTCTCCCTTTGTCCATTTAAGAAAATCAATTCCTCGTTGTTCTTTACAATAGAAAATTTCTTATCATAAGGCATAACTATCTCATCCCTACTGAAGATATTTCCTCCACTAAGCATGGAATTTATGAACTCCTTATGCTGTAATAACTCAACTTGATCTTCATTTGAAAGGCAGTCATCATCATACTTTACTTGGCAAATTTTAGCTTCATTCAAGACAATTCCATAAAATGGTTTGCCTTCTGCAATACCTGCATTCACGTACAACTTGTTAGTTGTAAAACCACAAGATCTCATGATCTCATCTAATGATTCAATCACCAATTCCTCCTACTGTTCCAAGTCCTTTACATGACTTAGAAATATTTCAATGGTCTTCTCCTCAATCTCATCAAGTTCTTTACTTGATTGCTTGATATCCTTCTCTACTTCTTCTTTTAGAACAAAATTTGGATTATGCCTATCTTCTTCCTTCTTTATGTCAATATCAGCATATTGTCCTTCTTCACATGTTTCACTTGCAAACATACACACATTGCCAGATTTAAAATCATGTGACCCTTTGGTCTCACTCGAAGTTTTAGTCTTCAAGTCTTCATCTTCACCCAAAACTTCACCCTATTCTACTTCACAAATGGAAACTTCCATTTTCAACTCAACTTCTTTGAGTTCTTCCACCAGGCTCTTCACTTGCCTATGTTGTAGCCTTCTTTGTAACTTATGACACTTTACTGGCTTTTTCTTCAAGACCTGACCTTGTTTCTAGCTTTCCTCTAGTATCATCCTTAATACATTGAGGTTTTCTTTTAACTCAACAATCTCTTTGCCAATTTCCTCTTGAGTTATCCTCTTGCCATTTACCTTGGCATTCTCTTTCTTCACTTTTCTTTTGATGTGGTCTTCCTTAGAACCTCCACTATGACCATCAATAGTCATCTTCTTCTCCATCTCTATGAGTTCTTCACTCACTCACTATGAGCTACATTAAAGCCTCTGCAACAGAAAGTCCTCCCTGCTGCCACTTACCTCACCAAGCTTTCCTCTATACTTGGCCTTTTGGCAAGCACTTGGTTCTCTGTCTCTGGAACCTCTTTTGAGCACTATTCTCTGCTCCTTCTAGGCTTGAACTCATTTACACCTCTTAAGAACACAACTGTCCTATTTATCCAACCTCTGTTGGAATTTCTCAAGGTTTTGCCACATTCTGCTTTCATTCATAAACTTTTACCAGCTTCTTTTATCCCTTAGCAATTCTACCCACATCCTCTATCGAATTGCCTTTGTGAGTTGCAACAATTCCTTTGCAGCTTCTTCTTGCTACATATGCCTCACTAAGCTTCTCTCCTCTGAGCTCAGTTTATTAGCATTTCTTTGGTTCTTTCCTCAAACCTCTTGCTAACTAACAATTCTACCCAACACTTCTTTTGCTAGAATTGTTATCTCTAAGACAACTCTACCCACAATTGCAACTGTGGAGCTGCCTCAACAACTTCTACCCAACTGAAATTGGAAGTTGTTCTCAGCTTCTCTTGAGTACTCCTTGCTCTAGGTTGTTGCAATCTTCTCACCTTCTTATGCTGCTACCTATGCATCATTATAAAAACCCTTAATAATTACATTAATTCAACACTTAGGAAACCAACTTCCTTGAAACACAAGACCCCTTATGTCTACTAAAATATAATGATTTTTCTTGAGCTGAATGCTCCTGCATCACAATGAGACTAGAGTCAACTCTAGGTGGGGCAGAAGGATCAACAGGAATGGCACAAATGCAATTGCAATTGGTAGTGTTGACTCTCTAGCTACAATAAGTGGTGAAAGAGAAGTTTTAGGAAAAATACTGAGAGGGGGCGGGGGGTGTGAATCAATATTTTTAATTCACTTTAATTTCCAATTTCACATTCATAATTCTATACGCTATTGTTATTCATGGAACCCATGTGTGTACGAGACTGTAGTTAATTCAAACCACATATGTTCAGAACTTAATTTTTCAAAACTTCCATCAAATGTTTAAATCAATCATTGCATTATTAGTTCATTAGCCATCCAATATGGAGTAAAGAACATATAAATCATACCACATAAACGCATATGGACACCAGGATTTTAGGTGGAAACCCAATGTGGGAGAATACCACCATTGTTGTTGGTTATGTCTTCTTTCTTATTATATAAATAAACTCTTCATTACATCTTATACCGTTGCAAAATCTTACCAGCACACAAGCACCCACCTGTAGGAGACTACAACCTCCTAATATCATTTACTGGCTCCTACCAGATGGGAGCTCCTACTTGCTCACTGAAGGATGCAACCCTCAACACATTGTGGAAAATGTTTTAGAATGTTTCACACTGGATCCACTTGTCAATCAATCATCAAAATATGCAGGCCACCTTTCATCAAATTTTCACACTATACCCACACCAACAATAATCCTAAACCAATATGCCAAACTGAAATACTGAATCTCAAAATCTGAATCACTGAAGCACTAAATCATTGAAACATCAAGCCATTGAATACTGAAGCTAACCAATCACTAAATTGAATCTCGACCAATGCAACCATATCAAATCAATTCCTATATAGTAACAATGTTACACATCCACCAATCACTGATTAACCAAAAAATCATCATTGAAACAATGTGTAGTCATTGCAAACCCTGAACAAATGAACTTTAGAATATATATGAAACTGTTATGAAGCAAACATGTGTATATATGTGTTTCATGTGCATAACACCTACATATATATCTCAGCCCACAAAATATTGAAAACACGAGTCTTTAAGAGCTGAATCAATTGAGTCACTAGAGTGAATCAATCACTGAACCAAATCACTACCAACAATGTCAATATTGTCATGCCATACCAAGCCAAATCACCACTCAATAACCAAACATCAACACATTCAAATATTATGATCAAGACATCATCGATGAACAAAAAAAAATAAAACAAACTTCATCAAATGTCATCATCAAGCAGCGATTCAAACCCTGATCAAGTTTAACTAAGAATGTATACACGACTGTATTCAACCATGTCTTCATATATACGAGCTTATCATGCATAACACTTGCATATATATATCAACATATTGAATAAATTATCACAAAATTTATACAAGACAGTACTGAACCAAATCCGCGTATGTACTCGACCTTATTGAAGAAAACTCGCGTACAAATCTTAAATTACTGAGACCAACCTTCCCTGCAAACATAACACACTTTCTGTAAATTTTATTGTCAAATCACATATCACATCAAATGCATTTGAATATATCTTGCACCATTAGATATTCAAACATAAACAAATCAGTCAAGTGTAACAATTAGTACTCAATACACTTTCAAATATCTCATATTTGAGCCTTCTCCTTTCTCCCTGGTGCACACGTGTTTAAGACCAGATCACACAAAAATAACCCATGTCATTGAACACTTAGCTCCTTGATATCCATCACCTATATAGATTTTTCCTTTGCCAACACCTCGGTAATCCCTTGGTAATGTGGTTAGTATTCTTTGACGGGATCAATTAGAGATTGTCGACACAATCCTATGGGAAATTACCATGGTAATGACCCGTGGTATCCAGTTTTCCATGCTTCAGATTATGTATGTGACTTTCTTTCACAGAACCTGCATATGTACGTGACTATGCTTCACATGAACCTCGTATGCTTCTAAAAATTCACATTTGTCATCCACCTATAATTGAAAAGCTATTTATTTTCCACATCTTTTGTAATGCGTGTTCCATAATGCATGTATCATCAATCATGTCATCATATTATACCCAAGTTGACATCAAGGACATGTTTATCAAGCAAGATTTCATCAAGGACAACACATTAGCTATAATTCCATTAGGAAGGATGTGCATCAAAATGTTTGGTGCACTGTGTGTCACAGAGATGGACACTTGAGAAATGAATGCCCAATTATGGCTAACTATGTTGTGATAGGGACGCCGAACCCACTGCTTAGAGAAGGAAAAACATCTTATTGTGAATTATGCTAGAAGGAGGGACATATTACAACTTCCTGCTACTTGATGGAGAAATATCAAATGACCTATCACACTCCATTCTATGAGTTATGCAAAATTATAGGCCATGACATTCAGGCATGTCGCACATTGGAAATAATGAAGGAGAGGACATCTGACGCGTATTGAGTCCAAGGAGCAGAACCGTAGGCAATGAAGGTCCAGACATTTCAACAAGGAAACTTTCAAATGCAAAGAAACACATAAACAATGCACCAAAAGTTTCACCTTGTCTGCGACAAAGGGTTTGGGACATGCGACATAGGAAGTTTCAGAAGAGGAGGTGGCAGACCACCATCATGCTTCAATTGCAAAAATATTGGGTACGTGCAACTATTTTTCACTAAGCCTTGAGTTCAGTATGAGTTCTATGCGGGTACTGTTACAACGTATAACACAAAACATAAGATTTCCTTAATCTTCCAGCAAAACTAGAGGCCAAAAGAGCAGGAAATGTGCACATGGTCACAACTGAGAGACATGAGGTAAAGGACCACCCTGCTAATGTCAGAATAGTCATAATAGGAGGAGCACACACCAGAGGCAATGCGCGGTGAGAGAAACTAGAGAGCCCATAACACTTACTATAGTGGCTACCAAGAAGAGAAGAGGTAATTAGGAAAGCAGTACAACTTCCTAAGTTCAATGTGAAGAAACATAAGGAAGTCATGTTTGAAGCGCGAAGGTACTATAATGAAAGAGAAGACTCACAAACTTCAAGACCTTGGCCAAAATTGAAAACACCAGGAAAGGAAGAAAATATAGAAGGGCAAGTCAAATAATTTTTTCAATACTGCTTGAGAATGCTGGAAAGTCCTACAACAACTCATAAATAACAAAGTTGATCAAGAATTGTATAGATGAGGCAGAAGATCCCATCTCAACCCCACTACTCGAGAGAAAAGTGAGATAGGTAGACAAAAAGAAAGGAACAAATCGAGAGTTCATTTTTTTAGTAGAGAAAGGAGGCTACAAAATGGGGAATGTCATTCTGGACTTGGGCTCAGATGTAAGCATTCTGCCTAAAATATCTTGGGAACAAATGGGAAGACCACAACTAGTCTGGTCACTAATTCAATTTCGCCTTGCCAACCCATATAAAATATTCCCAATTGGAAGGCTAAAATATGTGCAAATAAACCTTGATGGATTGGAAATTATAGAAGTTTTTTAATTTAATGTAATAGTGGATGAGACAGAACCATATCCAACCCAGCTAGGTGTTGACTGGGCATTTGACAATAAGGTTGTCATCAATTTGAATAAAAGAATATTAGCCCTCG
>APFE030627998.1:0-23653 GCA_000404065.3 Pinus taeda | reverse complement strand
TTATCATATTAGTTATAAAAGGAGCTAATATATGAGGTAAACTTATAAACATTTAGAAAAGCACATAACATTTTTCTTAACCATAGAGGTTCACTCCCACTTTACTTAATAATACCATATTTTCAAAAACTATAACTCATGTTTATATAACATTTTTTTTAATTAATTAATTTCACTAAAAGTGAAAAAAAAAAGCATAATTTGTTTTGAAATAGATATCAACATTTAAAATATTTTAGAATATTCTTTGGAGTCTAAATTCCTACCATCCACCAAACAACCAAGCAATTTCCCTGCTATAGAGATGAGAGAGTCCTTGGGGTTTTATTTATATAGAAATATTACATATCGATGCTAAAATTTGTACCAGTACTCGCTGTGTAAACAACTATAGGAAATGGAACATATGCTACTTGAGCAGTGATACCATTGTTACAATACTACCACATGAACTCATCGTTTAAAATAATTTAGAAATTAATGGGTTCTTCATACTTAATAATTATTTCCTTAAAATGATCTACCTTGGAATTGCCAAATTTTTTTTAATATTTTAATAAACTAATACAATATAATATTAATTTTATTATTATAATAACTTAATAATAAAAATATAAAATAAATTATTATAAAAACGTTTAATAATAAGAATAATATACATAATAAAATATATAATAATAATTATTAATTATTAATTATTAATTATTATTATTTATAATGATAGAAAAGTATTTTCTCATTAACCATATATAATTTGTGTAGTCAAAAAAATATTTCAAACCTTTTATTGTGGTTCATGAAGAGTACATAGATAGAGGACATGATTTAACACAATATAGATTTAACATGAGGAGCGATCTATTTAAATTTAAATCCATGAATGTAGAAGACATGACTTAACACAAAATATAAATAGTGTCGAGATCATTATTATTATTATTATAATGAAATTTTTGTAGTGACAAATTTAAATTCAAATTAATGTAAAAATTTATATATAAAAAATAATTGTTATTTTTATGACTAATTATAGAAAATTAATATATGTTTATAATAAGTATAATGATGTTAAAAAAAAAATAAGTCATAAAAATTAATTAAATTATAATTTTATTTTAAATCATTATTATCTTATTATCAACTATAAAGAATTAATGTGTGTGAGAAATTTATATATTTGACAAAACATATAATATGATTTTTAATAGTGAGAATGTATGACATTGACATTGTTACAATGTCATGGCTTACTAATACAAAAACAATATTTTCTTAATTAATGAATTTAAATAAAACAATACAACTACCTTTAAAATAAATATCATCCTTTGATTTGTGATTACTAGTAAGAATATTTTAGAATATGTCATAGAGTTTAAACACTCAATATCTACCTAATAACTAATGCATCCCTATAAATTAAATGGCTGGTAGGTGTGGATAGCCACTTAAAAACTAACCTCATAATACATCTCACATTTGCCAAAATTAAAAAAAAAATGAGATTATTATTATTTTATGATTAATTATAATTAATATATGTACATGATAAACTTGATGTTGTTAAAAAAACAATTGTCATAAAAACTAATTAAATAATCAATATATGTGTTAAAATTTAAATATTTAAAAAAAATGTAATAATTCTTTTAATCATAAAGTTACTTGATGTCATGGCTTACTACTACAACCCCAAAAAACTTATCACATTTTCTTAATTAATGAATTTAATTCAAACAACATAACTACCTTTAAAATAGAATTTAAATCCCTAAAATCTACCTAACAACTAAAGTGCATCCATCTTAAATTACGATGGGCTAGTAGCCATCAATAGCATTAAAAAACTTACCTCATTATACATCTCACATTGCCAAAAAATAAATAAATTAATAAAATAAAATATTCATTAAAATTAACTAAATTATAACTTAATTTTAAACTCTATTATTATATTAGTTATAAAAAGAGCTAATATATGAGGTAAACTTTTAAACATTTAGAAAAACACATCACATTATTCTTAACAATAGAGGTTCACTCCCACTTTACTTAATAATACCACATTTAGAAAAAGCTATAACTCATGTTTATATGACATTTTTTTAATTAATTAATGTCACTAAAAGTGAAAAAAGGCATAACTACTTTTGAGATAAATATCAACATTTAAAATATTTTATATTAGTCTCTGGAGATTAAATTCCTACCATGCACCAAATAATTGTTGATAATGTAACACCCCCTTCCCACATTTACCCAAGTTAATGAGTTTGTTGGTGTAAACATGTGACGAGAGGCTACTATGTTGTGGTTCAACCCCCCACCTATAGTTAAGGAAGTGGAAACGAAATAATGAAACCAAGATGACCTTCCACACATGTTATAGAACTGTGAGGAGATAACCAACCCTTTGTCGTGGTCAACCCATGAAACCACTTCACAGTATATTGATGAGGACCCTCAGTCTCTTTAGAAGACATGAATGCAATTGTGACTTTCAAGCTAATTTGATTGCAAGGTATGCGAGCAACTGTGAATTTTTTCAAGCAGTTTTGTGATAGCGATCTCGGATTCTAAGCCACCTTTTTAGGGCCATGTCAAAGGTCACTTCTCAAAACTTCATGAAAGTTTCAGAAATGATGAATAACATTAAAACAAGGTTACGAATGCAAATATTGGTATAATTACTTAATGTAATCCTCACTAAGCATGACAAACATCTCGTCAAAGATGTCACAACTATGTAATATACCGGTCATAATAAGAGATATAAGCATAGAGGTGTCATACTTATCTTAGATTCATAAGGAAGCATTGACTCCTTATCAAAATAGTTGCATTATCATATAATAGGCCATATATTCATTTTATTATTAATTTTCTAATCAAAACATGATGAGAACCATACATCAAGTTTCTCATAAAACATCCTCATAACCAACAAATAACCAACAGAACTAACCAGGATATAGCAGTCATAAAAATCACAGAAAAACCATTATATTTATCCATCAAATACAAGAGGAATCAAGCTCTTGTTAACATATGCAAAATGCAACGAGGTGTTGAACTTCCACGTACCACCCCACCATAGATTGGGTTGAACGAAATCTCTCTTTGAACGAATCATACATTCATCATATTCCAAGCATGAATGTGGGATCTCATGGAACAAACTAAACAAAACCAAATGGGGGATTCTAGAGGAAAAACTATCTCCACCATTGATTCCACCTCACAGTCGTACATCACTAACCATCACCATATCGGTCTCTACACAAGTTGTCGTGTGATCAAGAGTGTTTGTTCCAACCAGGGATTCCATGACTAGTAACTCAAACCACAACTTTTGTGAGGCTTCCAGAGTGTTTTTCTAATGACGACTTTCACAACTAGTAACTCAACCCACCAAGGGCTTCCACAAATTTTTTCTAGCCAAGGCTTCCACCACTAATAACTCAACCCAAGCTGTTATACGGCTTCCATAACATTTGTCCAACCAAGGTTTCTAGGAACTAATAACTCAACCCACAACCAAAAGAACATGAGAACCAACTAGAAGACAAAAGTAAAACCCACAACGTCATGATTATCCAAGAAATGGAATGGATAGGAAAACCACTTTCAATCTAGGGAATCCTCCATGTCAATGACAAATCAAAACCATGAAACCCATGCATATGCCATGCATGCAAAAATTAGCAACGCAATCATACATTGACCTCGTACCTGCAAGCAAAGCCCATTATAGTTGTTGATCTCAATGTCCTCTTGTGCTTTCTTGGTCTTCCATTTCCTTCTTTCTCCAAATGCAAACCATGCCACCCTTCTCCAAAAATCCTCCAAGAAAATTATTAAGTTTCCAAGTGTACGAGAGAGAGATAATAGAGAGAGAGCTCCAAAACTGAATAGATCAAAGTCTGTCAATTGATCCTCAAAAGCCTTTTTATAAATGAGGCCTTTATATTATTAAATTTTCTAGTATTTTACTTCATTTTCCTCCCCACATGTATCCTGTGACCTTTCACCTCCCTTTTCTCATATTTTCCATTACTTTCATACATAAAATGCTAATTAATGCCTCATGCCTTTCCAAATCCTTTGCCATTTTGTTTGCGAATTTCCATAGCCAAAAACTAATCACAAGTGATCCTCGTCACTGTGGTTTTCCCAACATTCAACTTGGAATACGTGTCCCATGAAAATGGTTATTATTTTTCCTTTATTACTCTATTACATGGATTTTTAACGAGGGATGTTAGAGAACCTCCCCTTTAGGGGAACACCATCCTCGATGTTCATTGACACCTACAACCAACAAGATTATTGAAAGCAAAACACACTGCCCTTGGAGCTTTATAACTTAGCTCATTTCAGTATTTACAATTATGAATATGTTGAAAGAAACCAACATGGGAAACATAACAACATGGCAAACATACCCATACCGTTTATTCAAGCTTTCTAATAAAACTCATGGTAGTATTTACATCCATATACATATATACACATGCGAAAACATCACACCAAAATGTATATCAAGAACATTCACTAAAGAAGTGAATAGAGAAGTATATACAGAGTGCATCTGATGTGCCATCAACCATGTAGCTTCATTGGGCCCAAAGTTATTCCATTACACTTTAACCTGCTTGATTGCTTGATTCAAAAGCATGAGCATCTTTCTCTGCAATATGAACTAAGGTTCCAACAAGAATTCTCCTTCTCGATCCACCTGTAATAAAGATCGTTTGATCACATCAACAACATATTTAAAATAATTCTTAAGAAATGGCACACGAAAAACATAATGGACTTTCACTATTGAGGGAAGTGCAAGTTGATAGGCCACTAGTCCAATCATCTCAGTAATATTGAAAGGTCCATAATACCGAGGTGCCAAATTGGCACATGATCCAATCCTCAAGGAGATCTTCTTGGGCTTGATGTGTAAGTATACCTATTCCACAACCTCAAACTCCTTAATCATCCTATTCTAATCTACATAACTTTTTTTCCTATTCTGTGCTGCTTCCAAATTCTTCTTGATAACCTCCATTTCCTGTTCCATCTCTACCATCATGTCTTGTCCAATGAATACCCCATTAACTGGACTATTCAAACTCATAGGAATATTGTATCTCCAACCATATATTTCCTACAACAGACTCATCCTTATAGACTCCTCATATTCATTATTGTAAGCGAACTAAACCGGTGGAATATAATCTTCTCAATTTCACTCCTGATGCATCATATATATCCTAAACATGTACTCCAATATCTTGTTCAACCTATGTGTTTGTCCACTATTTGCAGATGATATATTGTGTTGAATTCCAAATCTATACCCAAACTTACAAATAACTCTTTCAAGAACCTAGAAGTGAACTTAGCATCCATGTATCACACATTTGTTTTTGGAAAACCATGTAACCTTACCATATCTATGATAAATACATGTGACACATCAATAGCTGAATATGTATACTTTATTCGAATGAATTGCATTGTATTTTTCAAACTGTCAACCACAACCATGATAGAATCATTCTATCTAGATGTCCTCAGAAAACATGTGATGAAGTGCATTGAAATGACCTCTCACTTCCACTCTTAAATCATAATCAGTTGTACCAGACCGCCTAGATTCTTATAGTCTTATTTTACTTGTTGAAAATCCAAGCATGATATCCACAAACTCTTTTACCTCTTTCTTCAAATTCTTTCAATAGTTTTGTTAGAGTTCTATTCTATAGTAATCAAAGTGAGGTTTCGTCATTTTATCATTTTGGTCAATTTGTAAAAGTTTTGCTAGGATCTCATAGAGATAAAGTCACCACTTTTTATGAAGTGTGTGAGGTCAAGTATTTAGTGTCGATTTAGGTTAGGATATATAAAAGAAAATCAGTGATGAAAGACATCAAATCATTGATTTCATAAAAATTATAGCTTTAGTAAGTCTATGGTTAATGTGTCATCCAAGTCATAGATAAAGGTAATAGTGGGTTTTGTTTTTCAACTTTGGGACAAGGTAGTGGTGTATTTTTAGTCAATTACGTAGTCAAATAGAATTGTATGTCATATCTTTGTCACCATTTGCAAGCACCAAAGGTGTAAGGTTGCTACTGTGCTTCTCCCTTGCTTTCACTTGGACATTTCTAAATTTGAAGTCATAATTGCACTCAAACAAAGTTCTAGACTACATGAAAGGTTATAAAGACATGTTTTTTATTCAAAAAACTCATAGATTTCATCATCCATCCTCCGGAGGTGCTCTGGATGTGAGTGGACACTTGCTGCATTTATATTGTAGGGGATTTGTTGTGTTCTTGCTACAAAGGTGGTGGTTTAATGAAAATAAAGAAAATAAGGTGTACGAAGGTATTGAAAAGATTGATGGGGCTTCATAAGTAATGTACTATCTATTTGTATCAATTAAAGTTGAGTGAAATGCTCAATTTCACAAATCACAAATTTGTTGAATTTTTGCTCCATTTTTTTTTTAAGAAGAGTGTTCCTGCTTTTTTTACTGTTTTTGCAACCAAATAGAGATTAATTGTGAAAAACAAATTTTTTTTTTTAAGGAAATAATGATATAAAAAAAACCTCCTTCATTTTCTTCAATGGTGTTAGGTTCCTATACCAATAAGAGTCATAATTTTGAATGACTAAGGTTAAGCCTTGTAATATTGTACATACCTTTTCTTTCTGCAAATGTTTTTCATTTTAAAAATAAAAGAATGTAAAGAGGGTATGTCCTAAAATAAAAATCAAAGGACAAAAAGAATAAGAGAAGGTAAGAAAATGAAAATATATGAACCCCGAAAACAAAAAGAGACCATGAAAGTGTGCAAGTATAAATGCCACTACTATTTACTTTCATGCATAATAATGATTGTGTGCAGCTTGTTATTCATGCCACAATCCATGGTAATGAAATTGTTTAATCTTGAGTATATCATGCTTTGAACTTTATTTTTATAGTTAGAGAATAAAATGTAAGCGAACAATTTAATCTAAGCCCTTGGATGGTAGAAGGTTAGAATTAGATAATTTACTTTTCAAAAGAAAAGGATTGATAAGGGTTTTCTAGCCTAAATGCACCCAAATAAAATGTAGAAAAAATGGTAGGGTATGAAATGGGTAAGTAAAATAAAGGTTGTTGAAGTATCAAGTTGATTTCACAAAAGAACTTATGTCATGTTTAAATACATCTTTCAATGTGCATGAGCAGTAAAGAAAAAGAACAATGGTTTACAAGTTGGTTTAATTAACATCCCCTTAGTCATTTCACCTCTTTATTTACTAATTTCCCCATTCATAACTAAGTTCTAGTACTTAAATCCTTCAAGTCATAAAGGCTCAAAGCATTTCTCTGAGTTTTGGAGGGACCAGACCCTCGAATTAATGACTTATGGACATCAAGTGTTATAATCCCCTTCATAACTATTCATCTCCACTCATTTCCCTGAGTAGCCTAATAAAACCCCTTTTCTTAAGGTTAAACTGCATTTACCAAGGAGAAAGTAAATAACCCCATGTGAAATTACCTTTCATTCAAAAAATCCACAAAAACATCTTATCCTAAGTATTAAGTGTATGTGACAGAAATTCATAAATATGACATTACACTGAATGCTTTTTTTCATCCCCGCTCATTTCATTTCATATTAATTTCTAATTTTATTATATAGCTCCTAAATACCTTTTTAGATGTATTAATTAAATCCCCTATGTATTATCCTCGCCCATAGTTTAACTATAAACTATAGTTTTTTTCTTTCTCCTGACAAAACCCACTTAACCCATCAATTCTCCACATAGACCATCTAAAACCTTCATTTACTTCACATGATCCCCTAATCCCGCGATTAAACCCTGAATTAGTCACAAACCACCGTGATTAAATCCCCTGGGTCCCCCCTCAACTCCCATTAATTTTCTCTGTGGAATTTTGCCACCTAACTGCCATTCGATTAGTTGTGCCATCATCTAATGGTCGACAACCATATCAGCCGAGCCCAATGACCGATTGTTACCCACTCGATAAAGCGGTTTTCCCTCGAACCCCAAATGCTACGTGTCAGGCGCGGAGGTAGATCGAGTGACCCCTCCTCAATACCGCCTTCGCCACAAAAGTGGTGTGATGGGCTAGGAAGCTGCCTCCCCACTCAAACTGATGAACCATCACTGTTCACTTAACTAATCCCGCACCAATTTTAAAAATTTTCCTGTTGAAACCTTGAAAACCCTCGCTTTCATTCCTTTTGCCTTGTTTCACAGTAAAACCTATCAAACCCTTTTGACGCCACCCTGAACCTCTGCAACACAATTCAACCTCCAATTACTTTCAAAATATTGCTACAACTCCTTCCATAGACATCCCTGTGCAATAAAGCCATCAATTGTCTCTCCTGTCAACCTATGTTTTCTTAATGATTGTTGTATTTTGCAGGTAATTTACGAAAGACCAGAGCTTGGATAAACAGTTTTGATACTAGTCAGAAAACTTGTTTACTCCAAGACTCGAAAAGAAAATTTTTCAAAAGCCTATATTAAGAAGAAGAAGACAATTATACACAAAATAGAGAAGAAATGATTCACATAGAGACATTGACTGTCAAAATAGAGGAACCAGATAGGGTACATAGTTAGAAGACAAACAAGTAAAACATACAGAAAGTTGACCAATATCCAACTAATAGATGCTAATACATACAAAATAAGTTACTGTTAAAATACATAATTAAAATGTACAGTAAGAGTAAAAACAGAGTAAAAGGAAAAAGATAAATCAACCAAATGAAAGTATATCAGTGTCAAAGTGTATCAGATGAAATCCAAAAGTGAATGAAGCTTCCAGCATGAAAGGTCAAACAACAAGACAACATAAAGGGTTAAAGATCAAACCATAAAGTCCAGCAGTATGAAAATAAAAGGGATAGCATGAAGCAATTCAATAGTTGCCTCTATCTTCTTGCAAGAAGATATTTTTATTTCCTAGATTAAATCTCAAGTTAGTTTGAGATATTTTGTAAATTTGTTTGTATAAATACTTCACAATTCAAAGTATGTAGGGTGTATTCTTAGACATTTCTATACAATTTTTGATCAAAAGACTGTAAAGTTGTTGTATCATTGACTAAGCCAGCAAGTTGGATTGATGAATAAAGACAAGATATTTTGCAGGATTCAAGTGTTGATTGAAGTGCAGACAAGTATTCTCTTATGTTATTGTTATCTTTCTTAAAATGTTTCCTCAATATTTAATGTATTTCTGAATCTGAATGCTATAACTAGATTAATATCTCAGAATTTGTTAAGTTACACTCTGTTTTAACAGTTATGCATATAAATATTTTCAACTGATATCTAAGTTAAGTGATTCTTAATTTCTCCTTAGTTTAGGTTGTCTCTTGTATGTCCATTTTAAAGGATTATTGATTTCCCTTTGATTTTGATTACCCCTCTATTCCTTATTCACATCCCAGTCTGAGAACCCTTAATTGATCTCACCCTGAATGAAGCCATTTCACCCTTCTCTTCCAAAGACCTGAACTTCACTCAACTAGCTTTCCCTTTGAACATTCCCTTTAGTGATTTGATCCAGTTCTATTTCCCTTCTATTGACTCCATAGCCCAATGGTCTAAAGGCTTCATTCTCTCCATCTGTTTTAAGGATGTCACCATCCAATCTTCAATACAAATCAAAAACCACCATAACATTCATAACTAGCTTGAAATCCAAGCAAATAAAGCTAAATCATATAGAGAGAGCCCTCTCTGAGCCTAGGTTGGCTAGAGCCTATGCTCCAAAGTTGGTTTGTGGTTACCTCGGTCCTTTCCTTCTTCTTATAACTTCTAGGGAAAAGTTCTGAGCGATAACATAGTGGCTACCATACCAGGGACTTGAACCCTCAGTCCTAATAAAGCTTTAAGAAAATTCTAAATCTATATTCTGAGCCTCTTCAAGTCTTCTCTTAGAAGTTATTTTGAAAAAATCTCCTAAAAGTAATTAAAATTTTTGAAATTCTAGCTTCTAGGAAGACTCACTTTACGAGGGCTAATCTAGATCCAAACCTTGTCCTAGTAGTTTATAATCCCAACCTAATTTCAGGAAAATCCAAAAAAGAATAAAGTCAAGTTAGAAATATACCTTTAACTAAGGTAGAGTCGTGCACTGATGATTGGTTAGTTGAAGAAGAACTTTCCTTTGATGTGTCATTTGATTTATCATTATTTAGAACAAAATCTGAAAGTGCACTTGACAAAATTGTTCTAGATCCTGAGTTTATTGCAAACATTGAAGTTCAACATGCCAACAAATTAATTGATGAATACATTTTGAAATCCCCTTGATCATCCATTAATATTGTCACCACCCTTGAGCTTTCTAAACAATTGTCCATTACTTTGAGTTCACCATTGATCCCTTCAACTTGAACACTGCATTCTTCACCACCATTTACACCTACACTCCCTCATCAACGTATCATTACTTATTCATCATCTACTAGTCCTCATTCTTCATCCACTATTCCATCATCTCCAAGTACCCCAACCTCACATCTTAGCCTCTCCCAACTAACAACCATGGCAAATAGATATGCTCCTCTTGTTTTACCTACCAAACTTGGTGCTATGTCAGTAGACTACCAAAGTAAAATTGTTCAATTTGATGGCACGAGACATTACACTGCACAAAAACATGTCAACAAGATAACAAATTACTTTGAGTTACACTAAATTGACACAGCTAATAATCAAATGAGACTCTTTTCCCAAACTTTGGCTGGTGATGTTAGGAAATGGTTTAGAGCATTGCCTTCTAATAGTATTGATAGTTTAGATATGTTTTACTAACAATTTTTTAACAGATGGGAAAAGAAAAAGAATCCCATACAAATCGTTTCAGAATATGAGAATATTAGAAGGGGGCCTAATGAAATTGTTCAAGACTACTGCACTAGACTCAATAATACATACAACGCAATCCCAATAACTTTACACCCCCACCTAACTTAGCATTAATAAAGTTTCCTGATGTTTTTTACATAGATATGGCCTACCAACTCAAGGAAAGAAGCCCCCAACATTAGACTAAATGCAAAGTGTAGAAGTTAGTGCAGAAGCTAATTTGTTAGCTAAAAGGGCTAGAGTTAGAAATGAAAGGAGAGGGACTGCAAAGGATGACACTTCATCATTCCATATTAAAATAGATAGTTTAGCCAAAAGTATGGGAAACTAATGGACAAAATAGAGAAAATAGAAAGGAAACCCCAATGGGATAACCAACTAGCACATCTAATTAGAAACCCAAATTTTAGAAGAAACCAAAATATTGGGAAAAATGGACCAGATCAAAACATTAGGCCTCCTTTTCAAGAAAATTACAAAGACACATCCAATCCAAAAGATCCATAACAAGATACACAAATTAACCTAATGGGAATAAATGATAAGGACAATGTTTTTCTAACCAAAGATGAGCAGGAACTGTATATGCTGCAACAATTACCAGTATAGTCCAAGGAATCATTTGATTACAAATAGAGATATGAATCTGCCATCTTTGAAGTGCATAAATAGTATAACCTAAGAAGAAAAAGGAATGTTGATGTCCCTGACCAAACTAAGAAAACAATGCGAAATCAACCCAAGAAAATAAAAGAATCGTCTGTTTCAAAAATCCTCCAAATTTTCCCTAGGTAGAACCCAAATCCTTCTGGCCCCACAATTGTAGACATAACCTCTGATCAACCTTTTGCTGATCAACCATCCACTCTCATTCCACCTAAGGGACCAGTGGACAAAGCTCAAAACATCAGATTCCAAATCCACATAAACAGGTCCCTAATAAAGGAAAAGAAGACAAGCCTACTCAAATGCCTACTGCAAAAATTCAAAACCTTCAAATAAAAAAAGTCTCTTTGCCATTCAATTTGGGAACAGAGATAGCAAAGATAAATATTCCAGCTCCTTTAACAAAACTAATCAAGAATGAAACTTATAAATCACAGATAACCCAGACCTTAAACATTAGGGAAAGTGAGGATTCATTGAACTTATTTGATGACCAACCAGAACTCATATTTGGTCCAGATGTTAATGACAAACCATTAGAAGGAGGAGTTCCACCTTTTTACATTAGCCTAATTATCCATGAAAAAATTCTACACAATGCAATGTTGGATTCTGGGGCCTCTCACAAGTGAATGTCGAAATCAGTCATGGAGAAATTAAACCTAGAAATCATAAGGCCATATAAAGACTTATTATCATTTGATCTAGTCGGGTACAATGTCTAGGATTGAATAATGACGTGTGTGTTACTTTAGTTCAATATCTTGCCAAATGAATCCTTATGGTTATTGTGGTTGCTGACCTCCCACCAAAGTATGGCATGCTATTATCCAGATCATGGGAGCCAAACATCAGGGATACTTACAACTAGATATCTCATATGAAACAATCTCTGTTTTTGGACAACCTAAGAAACTATACTAGAAACCTTAATGAAATATATGGTAAGTAGACAAGATTGCCCTCAAAACTTTCCCATCTACTCCATACACTAAAATATCGATTCTTTTATCATGTATAATGTTGATCAAATGCAAGAAACGATTTTAGAGAATACTAATATAGAACTAGAAGAAATTGTTGTTTCTACACAACATGAATAAGACCAAACTACAAAATTGTTCAATGAACAAGATGATTAAAATGTTATAAATGATGAAACATTTGTTGCACTAGATAGTGTAAATATAGATCACAAGATTTTATGGCATTTAGAATTTGATGCATCAGTAAATAAGTTAGCAGTAGGAGTAGGAGTGTGGATATATAATTTGGAAAATGATTACTCAGAAGGCCATGCATATAGATTGAATTTCAAATGTACCAATAATATGGCTGAGTATGAAGCATTAATTTTAGGGCTTAAGTTAGTTAGGAATTTAGGATATAAAAGGGTTTCTATCATGGGAGACTCTGAAATAATTGTAAAAGAGATTGATGGTGTATATATGACAAAAGACCCTAGATTAAGTTGTTATAGGGACACTATTGTAGAAATATTTAACACTTTCATAGAATCAAGGCTTGTAGTAATTCCTAGAAAACATAACATGCAAGCCCATAGTTTAGTAGTGTTTTCCAGTACCTGCAAATTACCCTTCCAATCCAACCATCAGTATACTGCTGAAGTTAGGCATAGACTTGTGATTCGAGATAATTTGAACAATTGGCAAGTATTTTTTGATGAGAAACAGATAAAAAACTTTTTAATTTCAAAAGTAGAGTTTAGCAATAACAACATAGATACTGACACATCAATAGATCCTGACACTAAGAATGAGATAGAAATAAATGAAATAGAAGGTGAAGAAATAGATAGATTTATTCCTACTAAGTTTACCAAATTAGATATAGATAACTTAGAGCAAACTGAGATTGATGAAATAATCAGTGAGGAAACTAAAGTAATTAATCTCAAAGATAATTTCTTACCTAAGGGATTAAGCCCTCTCACAAATTTATTTGATTTATATGATGTTCCTAGGAAGCCTAAGATAGAGCCTTTAAGGTCTGATATAGAAGAATGTAATATAGGCACCGATGAAAATCCTAAATTGATCATACTTTCAAAATCATTACCCCCTACTAAAAAGATAAAGTACATTGAGATATTGAAATAGTTTCAAGATGTCTTTGCTTGGAGTTATGAGGACATCAAATCCTATGACAGACACATCATCCAATACACAATTCCCATTAAAGAAAATCAAAAGCCTTTCAAACAAAAACTTAGAAGGATTAATCCTACCTTATTACCTACAATTGAGAAAGTAATTCAGAGAATGTATGATGCTAAAATAATTGCACCAATCTGATTTTCTGATTGGGTCTCAAATTGGTGCCAAGTAGAAAGAAAACTGGTGAGATCACACTCTCTGTGGATCTCAGAAACCTCAATAAAGTGTCACTAAAGGACAATTACCCTCTCACCGAAATTGACCACATTTTACAGAGGGTAGTTGGGGCGACCAAAATATCATTGTTGGATGGGTTTTCTGGTTATAATTAAATATTAGTTCATCTTGATGACCAACCCAAAACTATGTTTACTACTCCCTGGGGTACATTTATGTATGTGAAAATGCCTTTTGGGTCAATGAATGTAGGAGAAACTTTCTAGAGAGCTATGGACATAGCCTTCGCAAAAGAAATCCATGATTTCCTTATAATATACCTAGATGATATTACTGTATTTTCAAAATCTAACAATCAACATTTGGATCATCTAAGGCAAGTTTTTAATGAATGCAAGAAATTTGGAATATCTTTGAACCCCAAAAAGTCCTTGTTTAGGTTATAAGAAAGAAAGTTGTTAGGTCACATAATTTCGAAAGATGGTATAAGAATAGACCCTGCTAGAATAGAAGCCATCCTACAAATACAACATCTTAGGAACATTAAAGAGTTACAATCTTTCTTAGGAAAAATAAATTTTCTTAGAAGATTTATATCTAATCTAGCAGAGTTAATTGGATCACTAAACAACATGCTGGAAAAGGACTCCACCATAAAGTAGATTGTTGAGGCTAAAAAATCATTTGAAGACATTAAACTAGCCTTGACTAGAACACCTGTGTTAGTCAATCCTATATTTGACAAATATTTCATCTTGTTTGCCTTTGCTTCTGAGCACACAATTGCTACAGTTCTATTGCACATAAATTACCAGGGCTATGAAAAACCCATTGCTTTCTTCAAAGCAAAGACCTGAGAGATGCCACCTTGAGGTATAACATAATGGAAAAACAAGTATTCGCCTTAGTCAAAGCCATTAAGGACTTTAGGGTGTATATCCTATATTCTCATATAGTAGCCTACATTGCTAATTCAGTAATTAAAGACATCCTAACTCAGGATGCTCCTGATGGAAAGAGGGGAAAGTGGATTGCTACTATTTTAGTATATGATATAGAAATCAAACCTACTAAGTTAATCAAGGGCCAAGGTTTAGCCAAGCTCATGGCTAAATCAAAGTATAAGGCCTTGGATATAAACTTTATTACAGAAGTAGATAATGAAATTTTTGGAGTGACCAATTTAAATTCAAATTCATGAACATAGAAGACATGACTTAACACAAAATATACATAGTGTCAAGATCATTATTATTATTATAATGATTTTTTTGGTGTGACCAATTTAAATTCAAATTCAAGAGAAGTGAGTAGTTCATAGTCATTTGAAAATAATTAAATAGATAATGCTTTCTTCATATCTAATCGTTTTATAATTCAAAATCATATGTGTCTCTCAAAACACTACTTATTACTACATATGATACACTATTAAAACAAAACCCTAAAAATTAACAAAATTGAAACTTTATTCTAAATTATTATTATTTTATGATTAATTATAAAGAATTAATATATGTGTGTGATAAATTTGATTTTGTTAAAATATATGTGCGTTTTTTGTTAATATTTTGTTATGGCCATGCTTAAATTTTATTTCTTGAGTATTTAGTTAAAAGAGTTTATTTTAGAATTCACTTCTAGGTTCTCTGTTCTAAGCAATAACACATTTCACTATTTTTTCCCTCCACCATAATATCTAAAATTCATCCTCACCTAGATGTTTTAGATATTATCAATTTCATTATTCCTCTACTCACCTCTCTTCAATGAAATTTGACAAAGACACCATAAAGGATCTCCTACCTTACCCCTGTGTAAGGATTATTCATTTTCCCATCATAACATTGAAAAAATTTAGCTTAATTTTACTCCATTCCCAATGGAATTTCCCTCTTCCCTGCCATCAAACTATTAAAATTATTCTATATTGATCTATATACCTAGCCTAAGATCCAGAAGATTTCCTAAGAGAGACCCCTATCTGAGTTTGGAAGTGCTACCTTCAATCGCTAAATATTGGTTTGTGGTTACCATTGGGTTCCTCTCCTTAACTTGGAGGATTTATCAAGTGTTAACAAGAATAGTTACTTCATCACTGTCAATTTATTATGATATCCTAGATGACCTTACTATGGCTTAGCATGAAATTACCTCAAGATAATATTCTTGACCTCATTGTCATCTTGCACATATATCTTGTCCCTACACATGACGAATTTTTCCATTGTGAGACGATAATTGATATCCTGTTCACCTATACCATGTTGTAACCTATGCCTAAGCTCTCTATAACTATCATCCGACTGACCTACCTATAGGATCTGACCTTGTAAATTTGTCCCATAAGAACTCATAGTTGTAATGTGATTTACTTGTATCCTCATACTAAGAGCATCTGCAAGCCTGTTCTGTTTACCTTTAATGTACTTGATCTCAAAGTTGAACTCACTCATCATGGACAACCATCTATATTTCCTAGAATTCAGATTCGGTTGGTCAAGTAAATACATAATCCATTGTGATCACTCATCAGTGCAAACATCATACCAAGAATATAGTGCCTCCACATCTTCAATGCATGTATGATCGTTTCCAACTCAAGATCATGTGCCAGATAACTCTGCTCATGCTCATTTAGTTTCCTTGATTCATAACACTCTGCCTATCCTTCCTACGTTAAGACTTCACCAAGCCCTCCCTTGAAAGCATCTATACATACCACAAGATTTTTATCTGTATCTATAATCTTTAGAACCAGATCATTCATAAAAAACTGCTTCAATTTCTCAAAACTTGCTGCACATTCCTCTGTCAATTCACATTTCTTACCTTTCCTTTGTAATGAACTAATAAGATAAGTTATTTTCCAGAATTCCTCCTAAACCCACTATAAAAACATGTTAATCCCATAAATCACCTAACATCATCTACATTCCTACGATCTTCCCACTCCATGAGCACCCTTATATTTTACGGATCCACTGATATCCCTTCCTTGAAAGATACATGCCCTAGGTAATGTAATTTTTCTAAAAGAAGCCACATTTGCTAAGCTTGGTATACAACTGATGTTCTATTAGAAATCTCAATGCTACTACTAAATGTTTGGCATGATATTCCTCATTCTTATAATATACAAAGATATCATCAATGAATACAATAACAAACTTATCTAGATAATAATGCAATACACTATTCACTAAACACATAAAACTTGTTGGAGCATTAGTTAAACTGGGAGGAACTACGACAAACTCATAATCTGCACACTTGGCCCTGAACATTGTCTTGCAAATATCCTCTTCCTTGAGGCGTACCTAATGGTATCCTGATCTTAAGTCCAGCTTCGAGAAAATTGTTGCTCCCTTGAACTGATCAAACAAGTCACAATCCTCGACAATAGCTACCTATTTTCGATGTTCACCTTGTTCAATTGCCTGTAATCAATGGTAGCTTCAGAGTAAAATCCTTCTTCTTCACAAAAAATATTGGTGCGCTCCAAGGCAACACACTTGGTGTAATGTATCCTTTGTGAAGAACTTCCTTCAACTACATTTTCAACTCTACCAACTATGGAGTGTGTATCCTGTATGGTGCCTTTCATGTTGGTGTTGCCTCTAGTACCAACTCAATGGGAAAGTACACTTCTCTATGAGGTAAAAACTCTAAAATATTTGTCGGGAACACACCCTCAAATGGTTGTAGAAGTGGATGCCTGCTCAAAACATCTACATCCTCAACTTCCTTACCTTTATCATTGGAAATGTGCATTGCAAATAACACACACCCATTCCTATGACTACGCTTGGCCTACATAACTGTCACCATTCTAACTAATTTTTCCATATTCATACCCTACAATACTCTTTATTACCGATTGTTATCCAAATACTTAATGGGCTGTCATAACAACCCACATTAGTCCTGTGAAGATATAACCAGTCCATACCCAAAATCATATTGTATTATTCCAACATATGTACAATCAAATGCATGAATGTAGACCTACTATTCAATTAGAATGCACAAGCTCTTACCCATTGATGAACTATTTTATTAGTACCTATAGACAACTACACTAAGTAAGACTCTACATGCCCTTCATTACTCAAACCACTTATCTAGCAAGTTAGGATTAACATAATTATAATTAGATCCAGGGCCAATCAAAAGTATAAATAACTTGATCACAAATATTGCCATCCATCTCATGTTGGAATTGATGTCAACATGGCAATGATGGTGCTCGTCATATGCATGTGCAATGAGTTCTTAGTGATGGATGTTTGACTTGATGGTCTTGTCACTTGGCATTGATGTCAACATTCTTATCCCTAACTAGACCTAGTGGAGATGATGTTGTGGCTTCTGACTTGGATATGGATTCCACATGTGATGTTGGTATGTGGTTTTTATGTTATGTTGATGGCGATGTTTCTACTGCAACATGTTGGAGTGTTTTTACTAGAGGAGGTTGGAGTGCTTCTATATGTGATGAGTTGTGGCTTCTTATGTTGGAGGTTCTTCCACCCATTCTGGAGGTAGTTGTATGACATGATGTTGGTGCTACAGAAGTTGGATATGCTTCTATAGGAATTAGATATGTTGATACAGGTCCTATAGGTGTTTACACAAGTTATGGTTGCTCCTTGAGGAGCTTGTATTGGTACTAAGGTTGGCATAATAGGTGTTGTATGTCATAGACCTATTATAAGCCTATTTATTCAGTTGTATACCTATTTCATAGGCTTGGAGGAGTGTTCAAGAGCTAAAGAAGATGGTCCATCAGCTGGTAGAGATTTTGGTCTAAAGAATTCATGTTTTTACTAAGCTTAATCCCCAGCTGCATGCACACTCAGTCAACGAAGTTGCTGAAAATTTATAGTCACATGGAGATAGTATCAAGGGATAATTTATAGTATCAGTTGCATGGATGGTAGTGATAAGGGATAAAATGAGGTGTTTTCATGAGTTTTTCTCTACATTCCTCGCTCTTCTCAGCTAATTTTTGTGTTTTGGTGAAATCCTTGATTGTAGCTTTTTGTTTATGGTCATAAAAGTTCATAAGACCTCCAAAATATGATTAATGTTGAAAACGTAAAAAAGGCTAATGGAGATGATGTTTGATTTAGTTAATGAGATGAATCTAAATCAAATCAAGCATATGAACAAAGTTTTGATACGCAATAGTTTTATGTAATTATTCATTTGAGCACTTCAATTCATGTACATATTGGTGGAAGCCCATTGTGAGTATGGTTGAGTACACTAGTGTGTGGTGTGAGTGTGAGATTGGAGAAGACCCTATGAATTGTGTGAGTTTTATTGTGCAAAATTTCATTAGAAATTTTCAGTTGTAGCAGTAGTGAGCTGAAGTATGTTTCAATCATAATATTATGTAGTGAGTGAGGTGTTGATGTGTTGATTGGATTAGATTTTGAAGATATTGTTTTGCAGATGATGTGGAGTTTTAGTGTGGAGTTTTGATTACAACTTGTATTGTAAATTTATCATTCGATTAAGTTTTGCTACTATGTTACTGTAGTGCTCATGTTGAGCAAGTTTTAGGAGTCCATTGTCAAAATATATGAAATGAGGCTCACATGGATGAAGTGAAAGCACAGAGGCTTTGAGTATATAGTTACTTGGTAAATTCAGTAGAAGGAAGAGTTTTTTCCATCCAATGGTGGTTGGATAGTTCCGATAAAACTGAGCGAGGCTCATTGGTCATGATAGTACCAGTATATTAGAGTCAATAGAATCATTTATTAGTTCAGGAGTAACCAGGAGAGGATCATTGATTATGGTGGCCTTCAGTGGATGGTAGTCTTTAGATCTGAGAGAGAAACAATTTCCTGCCTGAAAGATTCAACATGTTGTGGAAGAAGATGAGTCTTTAGCCTCATAGTAGTGATCTTATCCACGTATAATTTTTTCATCATGTAATAAAATATTGAGTAGCACAACAATAATAAGGTGGTTGTTTTCTCGATGAAGGGTTTTCCACCAGACATGCTTGTGTCCTTGTGTTGATTGTTTTGATGGTTGCATGTGTATTTTGATGTGCTAATTTTTTCTTATGTGATTTATTTTATCCATGATAAAATATTAATTAATTGCAGAAAAATTTTGTAAGTACCACACTACTGATTCATCACCGCCAACCTTTCAGTAGTGACCTAGTTTCCATTAGTTGGTATTCGAGTGGGGCTTTTGTGTGCAACCTAATCATTGGAGAGGCAGTCTTGGATATTTTGGAAGATTTTTGCAAATTTTCTCAAATGGATTAGAAAGGTATTCTAATAATTCATAAAGGTAAATTTGCAAGTTGGACAAAAAATTTGGATTCATATTTCTATTCGTTGATAAAGATATTTTGTTATTAGCTGAATATGGAGTTAAAGATAAATATAATGATTTGTCTCAAATTATCCTTTTGAATAGTAATACAAAATATGATAGCATGCATGTCAAGCATTGTGAGACTGCCAAGGAGATGTTGGCCAAGTTAAAGAATTTGTAACTTGGAGGAAAATTTTATTTTTTAGTAATGGAAAAAAATGCAAAGGATGTTACTTTTATTGCAGTAACAAATCATTCCTCCTCAAATGATGAAGATGAAAGAATGAGTGATAGTAGTGAGATATTGAGCATAATAAATGAAGAGAAATTAAAGATAATTGCACTTGAAGAAAAATTTCAAAGATTGAAGGCTGAATTAATTTCCATAAGAGAAGAAGTAGAGATGCTCAAAACTAGTGCTCAAGCATCTATAATAAAATAAAAAATTGTTGGAGAACCTAGTTGAAACAAAGATAATGACATCCATGAGGCATCGATGAAGTATCATAACAAGCAAAGAAGGCCCAAGAAGAAATATAGGATTGGAAAGTGTTATAATTATGGAGTTCATGGGCACATAAAAACAAGTTGCAGTAATGGAGAGATCAAACTCTCTCATCATAAGGAGCAGAAAAAGGAGAATCCACATCAAGCGTGTAGAAAAAGGAGGTCTCCATCCAACAGGTATAATAGTCTATTGTATTGTTATTGCTTCTCATCCAATGACTTTGGCCATAGGGCTATTGACTGCATGGCACATGCGAGGAATATCAATTGGTTCAACAGAAGATATCAACATATTCCTCATTTCCTTGGTCATATTAAATGCTTTGTATGTGACAATATTGGACATAAGAAGAAGGATTGCAATCTTCCCATGTGTTATACGAGAAAAATTCAAAAATATGAGAATATGCAAGGCCAATAACATAAGAAGAAGAAGGCTCAACAGATGAAAGTTTCAAGGGGAAAAGAGAAATAAGGATTTTCCTCCAAAAATTTAGGCCTACATGGTCTCAAGGAGAGCATATGGTTACATGCAAATTCTTATTTGTGTAGCCATATGGACAAGTGTATGAGAAGAAAAATATTCATTTTTAGAAATGAATGTGTTGAGGGGGAGTACATGTTTTTTGAAGTATACAATTTATGTCTGATCTATTTTATTGTAGTTTATTTATCAGTTGGATCAACTATATTGTTACTAATGGTTTTTGGAGAAGCTATATGTTTTTGGAGATTGATGGAGGATTAGACATTTAGGGGGAGAATTGTTTCTTCCTAATATATCAATTGTGTTTTTGGATTGGGTTCCTATGTAGTGCATACATTTGACATTGATTTGATGTAGGGAATAATTTTGTTGGTGTTGTCATATAGAAGCAGAGACATATGATTGCATGGAATAGATGGTATATTGATGAATATCATATTCTTAGATGATATTTTGTTCATATGTTGCCATACATGTGTTTTTTTTAATTGTTTAAAATAGTTTCATTAGATTTTCAATAAAAAAGTACTTATAAAAGATTTCTCGATGGCCCCTTTTCTATCATTCCTACGAGACATGTTGGAATTGGGGTGTTGGAGGATGCCACAGATAAGTCTTTACATACTTTATTTCCGTACATATTTGAATCCATACAATGCTGAAGGGAGACAAAAAGATCACCAAAACTGATAACAACATATCAAGGAGGGGGAAGGGGAGGGAGTACAGGGGGAGCTGCAAGATATCCAACACGATCATGCATATGAAAATCAATATGTTCTAACCAAGATTCCACGTTGTGGAGATGGTCATTCCTTCATCATTGGCTGTGGTGAAGGTTATCCAACTGTTCCAATATCTCATTTTGACAGAATTGTATATAATTTATATAAGAAACTCACTCATTGTGGACGCCATACCTGTTTTCACGAAGAATATTCATATTAACATGGATGTTTGAAATCTTCTCTACTATGGAATCCATGGTTACTAAAGCCATGATACAACCTAGAGAATGAGAAAGAGAGAGCGCCACTTTTCCCTCACGTTTGAGGATTGTCAATTTCCTCAAAGATGAGATATGAATAGAAGTTGGTCAATCTGCATTGATGTGATGTCCCCCCCTTGCCCACGATGAGGCCTCCCTTTTTGGCACAACATTGTTTTCACTACAAAAGGGTTGGCAAGTGGGGTCTTGGAATACTCTTCAATGATCCTGGTAGATAAAAAATGAGCACAAACACCAAAACCAAGATACAAATGGTTTATCCTGAAGCAAACAAGAACTCAATCACAGAGGGTTCAGGGATATACTATGAGGGACTTGCTCAAAACCCAACAAATTCCTAGAAAAGACTCTAGCCAATAACTCACTAACCCTCTGATATATATAACAACCAACCGAACGAGCTGAAACTAATCCAAGAGAGTGCGTACCCCGTAGTAACACAAATTCAAAGAACAAAGAGAATGATAGGGAGAAACACAACTACCCATGGTCAAGAAGCAACCATACGATGCCTTCGAAGGAAAAATATAAACAATCCACCTAAAAATCCAAACGTATGGAATCCACAATTGAAGCTAATGTCAAAGACATAAATGGACACTTCGGAAACTTGCATAAATGAAACCCATAAATCATAATAGCCCCCATCCCAAGATCCCTAGATATGGCTTGGAAGGCATAAGATAGCCCACTTATCTAGGAAAAGACAATAGGACATATGAAATTGGTCATTTTTTTCTTGCATAAAAAGTTTTGCATGCCTCCAGGAATCGAGAAAAGGAGAGTCTCCAAGTAACCATATGGAAATCCCTGTGGTTAAGCAGTATTGTTTTTGTTAGCTGAGCCGACGAAACACTTTCTTGGCTTTGTCCATCAAATAAACAAAGGTGAATGGTGTGGGACAGCATTTCCAACCACATAACCTATATGGAAACCTATGTTTTCAACTGGGTTTTTCTGCCTAAGCAGACCGGGGTGCATGCCCTCTAAGCTTTTACATTCACCAGACTACTCTCGGTAATTAGGTGGATAGAATGAAGGTTGAAGAGATACTCTTGATGAAAAAATACCATTTAGGGATGATGGTTGACGTGAAGCTATGTTTGAACCAGGAAATGAAAGCTGGTCAATAAGCTCGAGAATTTTTCCTTCATGTAGGAAACACATCACTCAAAAGAGTGTTGAAACAATAGCTTCCATTTTGTAAACATAGTCAGGTCCAAGGAGTAGATTGTAATCTAACGGTCCATGGACTACCATCATGTTTAAGTGAATGTTTTCCTTCTCAAAGTTATCGACAACTTAGGAAGGATCCCTAATGGTCAAGTGGTTCATTTGTTAAAGCCTGACAAATTCTGTGTA